>VSMD01072418.1:0-89976 GCA_008750895.1 Mirza zaza | reverse complement strand
AGTTTCCTTTGGGGAAAAATGTAATCAGTTATTGCATTCTGGTCCATTTTAGCAAATTAACTCGTCCAGTTTTTTATTTTTATTTTTTTTAATTTGGGGGGGTGGGGGCTGCAGATGGCAAGGAGGCCGATGGAGCCCTAGGCAGCTGGTGGGTGCGGAAGGCCCGGGGGTGCTGGAGGACGGACTGCCCCAGAGAGTGGGCCGGGGCCTGCGCCGGGGCAGGGGCTGCTGGTCCTGGGGGCTGACGTGGCCCCACATCCTGCTGGGACCTGGGGTGGAAACAGCCATTTGAGGGGGGACTTCGGTGCCCACAGAGCACGTTTCCTCGACACTTCTGTGCCCACCACCCAGGAGAGCATGGGAGCCGGGCTGTGAGCAAGTGAGGGAGTTCCTGGGGCCTGAGCAGGTCTCCAGGGACGTAGTGTGTCCTCGCCAGAAGGCACCAGCCTGGAAGATTCCACCAGGCCTGTGTGTGGGAATGATCCCACTGCAGTCGCTCCCACAGCACCCTGGGGCTTTGCCATTCATGCTCGCACTTCGTCCCACATCGACCCGAGTGGGTGCTGCAAACCCCAGCTCACCCCTGAGCAGGGCCGTCCCCACCAAGCTCACACGGTGACCCCAGACCCTGCTCCCCTCTTCTCTAGCAGGGCCATGTACATACCCCCACCCCAAGTGGTGGGAGGTACAAAGGCATTTGATCTTAAAGAGCCAAACGAGGCCAATGAGCCGATGGGTCAGACCCTGGGGTCTCCTGGCGGGGGTGGCCTAGCCAACCTGGTGACGTTTGCCTGTGGTTGGGGCCTTGCCGCACACCCGTCCTCCCCTGGGAGGTCCAGCGCTCCGTCTGCATCAGTCCCCATCCAGGCCTCAGCAGCTCCAGTTCTGCTCTCCCTGAGAGCCTTCCCGGCTGTCCCCAGTCCACGTGCCCACCCCTCCCCTCCCCTCCTCTTCTGCCGCCTCCCCTTGCCCCACTGCTCTCTGCCACGGAACTGTTGGCAATGGGTGCCGGATTTGTGTCCACTGTGGGGATAGAGAAATGTCTCAGCGCGGGGGCGGGGGGAGGGGCCACCCACCTGCAGCACGCGGGACGGGGGCAGGGAGGGATGGGGCTGTGTTCACTTTGGACAAGACACCGCCAGGAATGCCCCGCTAGGCCCCATCCTTCCTGGGCGGGGCCTTGGTTCTAGGAGCTTCTGCTGGGCCTCCTGAGTCCCCGTCTTTCTGCCCAGAGGCCCTCGTTTCTGCTGGTGACTCACGGATCTCTGTGCTGTGACGGGGCTGCCCTGGGACAGGCTCTCTCCAGCCGGAGCTGAGAATCCTGCTCTCAGCAGGATGGGAACAGAAGGAGGGAATGGCTTAAATAAATTAACGTGCATTCACAGCGTCTCACGGGCGTGTATGTGTGTATATGCGCATGACCTACCTATGTCTCCATATATCCATCTACACATAGATATCCACACACACGCACACATAGACACCAAATGTTTACCAGGCTACCTTTGGGCCATGGAATTACCACTGAGTTTTATTTCTATCTTTGTGCTTTTCTGTGTTTTCTCCATTTTCCACAAGAAGCACACAATAGAAAAATTTAAAAGGGAGACAGCTCACCGGCCACTTGAGGCCGTGCTAGCAGGAAGGAAGCCTTTCTTGGGCCTGAACAACACCCCCGTGGGACTCGGGTGCCTTCCTTGTCCTGTCTGGAGGAGGGGTGGGCTGCCGGGGCCTGTGGGTGGGTCGTGGGCTCCTGGGCTTTGGGGGCCGTGGCAGAGGTGTTTATTCTTAGGAAGGACCCAGAAGCCTCCTCCACCTCTGAGACGCAGGGGGTGGGGAGGACGTGGCCCAGAATAGCCCGTGGGGGGTTGGGAGACCCTAGGAGTGTCTTTCCCTCTGTGTGCTGGCAGCAAGGGGCTGGCAGCTTTGGTGGCAACGAGATGGTGGCCTAGTGGAAGGTTCCGATGTCCTGGATGCTGGACACCCACACTTTGAAGCATACCTGCATCGGCAGTGGTGGCGTCTTCTGTGACCTGGGCAACTTGGCCATCCCTTGAGGGTCTTAGGATCCCAGGAGGCTGCAGCACCGGGCGCTGGACAGGGAGGATAGGCTCGGGTGCATGCTGTGGCTGAGGGCGAGGGTTTTTAGGGCACCTGAAGGGCCAGAGGGTCCTCCTGCAAAACCGTGGCCTTTCAGGGCCACAAGCCCAGTTCGAGAGTCGGATGTGCACACTCATGACGGCACGCCTGGGTGGCTGGTGTGGCAGACGCAGCTGGCTGGTGCTCTGTCCCCTTCCCCTCTGAGCCCCGCCCCTCCCGGGGGCTGTCACGCCCAAGTGCCAGCACCCACTCCTCTTTGTTGAGGGACTGCCCTTGGATACTGGATCCTGCTTGGCTGGACAAGGGGGAGAGCTGGAGGGGCCTAGAAGTTTATGTCCCCTGGAGGTGGCCCTTGACCAATGGCTGACGGGTTTGGGTATGGAGGTGAAATTACTCCCCTCCCCCAGCCTCCCAGCGAGACAGCCCAGGGCCCTGCTGGACGGGTCCTCAGGGCTTCCACGGGCCTCTCCCTCCAGACACTCTTCCCCACCCCCTGCCAGTTTCTCCTGGGAGGGTCTCCCCATAAATCTCCCCATAAATGAGGAGCCCTCCTCTCAGGCGTGCGTGTGGCCACCCTTGATGGCAGCTGGGGAGTCCCGGTCCGGCCGTAGCCTGACCTGTGCCCTTCCGTCTTGCAGGGCTGTGTGCATCAGTTCCCTGCGGCCCCGCTGGGCCGTTCAAAGGGCCGTTCCTCCACTCGTCCTATGCGTGGCACCTTGCCTTCCCCAAACTTCACATCTATTTCTGTCACTGAGACATCTTGAGTCTTTATGGTTAGCTGCAGTCCATCTTACCCCCGGGCGGCTGGGAGGAAGAGCTCAGACTCGTGTGTTCCATCGAGCTGCAGCCCTCACCGTTGCCCGAGCTCGGGAGGGCACGGCCCTCTGTCCTGCGCCCTCTGTGGGGGGCTGTCCCCTGGTAGCTCCTTCCCCACTGAGGGTGAGTGACTCTGATGGGGGCGTGTTGAGGGTAGGCGGGGTGGGGGTTCCTAGCCCCGGGACACTGGCTCGTGGGCCGTGCTGTTTGGACAGCTTGGGGTTCCGGCTTCTGGGGTGCCGATGCCTGCTCTTCCCGCTGGATGTCCAACCAGAGTGGCAGAGGGGCAGTGTTGGGCAGCACTGATGCACTCCCTTGTTCTAGGCTTCCTACAAGCAGTGTTCGGTGGATCGAGAAAGTCCAGCCGCCGCAGCCACCACCGTGTGACAACAGGACGGGAGCTGAAGAGGACACAGTGGGACCAGTCTGGGCTTCAGGTTAGTGTGTGTGATGGAGCCTTGGTGGGAGTCGGGTGGTCAGAGCGATGTAGGAGTGCCTTGGGGACAGCTTGTCCCTGGTTCTCTGTGGGGTCATTCCACCCCGGGGGTGTTTTGGACAAGTGAGGGGGGCCTTCATCAGTCATGGCATTGTTGGGAGGGAGGACTCTGGCACTGGGTGGGGGCGGTCGAGAGGCAGGTAGGTACTTCATAAGGTGCCCGGTGGCCCTGCCCGGTGAAGAACAGTATTAGATCTCACACGAATCACAACGGACCAGACATTCCTGTGGGTGAATAACCCATTTAAAATAATCTGAGCCTAGAACCATTTTTTTTTGTACAGTTTTAACATTTACTGAATATCCCAGGAATGCAGTGACAGTGAAAACGCAAGCAGGACTGTCCTCCGTTTTTGTGGCAGGATTTCCTCCAGTGCGTTCACCATTTCACTGTCTCCTCCCTCACGGAGACAGCTCGTGGTATTTGAGTTGCTGATGTCACAGAACGATGTCAGCCTGCATGCACAAGTGCCATGTTGGTGGCGCCTCTAAGTACAGGTGCCCAGTATGATGGCTTCATCGTGTTCTCTAATGTAGACACACCCAAGCATTTTAAAATTAAAATATTGTTTGTGTTGTAAATCACTTTCCTTTTATCTCTCCTTTATATCACAGCTTAAAGGCATTACAATGATGCTTTTTAAAATTCCACGTGTGGATATGTTATACTATAAACAAACTTTATTTCTGGAGGGAAAAGGAGATGTATAAAGTGTTTGCCATAGGTCGGTGATGACGGGTCTGATAGCATGGGGACCACTAATCCCTCCATTTCACAGAGGGAAACATTGAGTCTGGAGGCCCAGTGACCTGTGGGAGGTCGCAGCATGAATGGGAAGGATGGGACTAGGACTCAGGGCCTTTCTGCTCACTCAGGAACTCTGGGCAGCCCTTCTCTGCTTCCTCTCCCATGACAAGCTCCACCCCCTATTATAAAGGAAGATAAAAGATTTTTTTTTTTTAACTCCTAGGTTGTGTCCTTTTGTTTGCAATTTAATGGAAATTTCCTGAGCAGCAGAGAAGCCCCGGGGTTTGCCCGGTGTCCAGGGTGGCCTCCCCCAGCTGTCCTGCCCTGTCCCTCGGGCCAGGCTGGAGCCTGGGGGTGGGGCCAGGTGACCTCCTGGGACCTCATCTAGCCCAGACACTATTTTCTCTCCTTCTAGATTGTTTTTCCAATCACCGAGTGAATCTGAGTGAGACTGTCTATTCTTCCGACGACTACCTTTCAACTCAAGTTATGGTTTTATAAATAATATATATGGCAAGTCAGTGCCGGGGAAAGGACGTTCATTCCGCTCTGAAATATTTATGGCTCGGAGTGTCTGCTTACTTTTCTTTGGAGTCATTTTTTAGCACGTTGTGCTGGAGACTGCGACAGCCCAGGGCATCTTCGGCGGCTGCCGCGTGGAGCGCCTTTCCAGCCCGGCCACGGGCTTATCCATCCTGCGGATGTCGCGAGAGATGGCAGCTGTGCCCGGGGACCGCTCCCCAAGCCCAGCCCTCCTAAATTATCTCAGGGAAGGCTCTGTGCGCTGGAGACAAGGATCAGCGCCACTGCCTTCCAAACAGGCGTGGCTTTCCCGCATGCCGTTTGAATAATAACAGACACTTGTCAGGCGTTCTTGGATGTGATCTTTAATCCTTGGGCCTTTCCTGGGAGGTGGCATTTTCACCCGCATGTTACAGGTGGGAAACTGAGGTTCAGAGAGGTTAAGGAATTTCTCAAGGTCATGCTATAACCAAGGAGGAGACCCCCTACTTGGGTCTGCCGGACCCCCTTCTCTCAATTTTTCTCCTGTTGCAAGCTGCTGCCCACCCTGGCCCGTCCCTGGGCAGTAGCTGGGGTCCGGTGATGGGTTCCAGGTCAGCTTCCATGGCAGTGTCTGCCCGTTTGCAATGGTTTGAGTTGCTGGGGACTTGGATCAGAGCAGTAACAATCTGCACTGCACCTCCAGGCTTGAATCTCAGTCCCTTTTTTTTTTTGAGACAGAATGTCACTCTGTTGCCCGGGCTAGAGTGTCATGGCGTCAGCCTAGCTCACAGCAACCTCAGACTCTGGGACTCTAACCCATCCTTCTGTCTCAGCCTCCCGAGTAGGTGAAACTACATGTACAACCATACCCGGCTAATTTTTTCTATTTTTTTTTAAGTTGCTCAGCTAATTTTTTTTTCCCCCATTTTTAGTAGATAGGGTCTCACTTTTGCTCAGGCTAGTCTAGAACTCCTGAGCTCAAGCCATCCTCCCACCTCAGCCTCCCAGAGTGCTAGGATTACAGGTGTGGGCCACCGTGCTTGGCCTTTGAATCCCAGTGCTAAGGCCATGGATGTGTTCCTGGATGTGCAGAAGTGGTCAGATGGGGTCTGAAGAGTGACAGTGCTGGAAGGACCCATGGAGTCATCTTGTCCAACTTCTTGTGCTACAGGTGGGAGATGAAGACTCTGACAGTGGCAGGGACCTGCCCGAGACCAAGGAAGCCCCTGCAACCTCCTCTCCCTCTCCATAGCCACCTTTTTCTATTAATAGAAGAAAACCAAGACTTGGGAGGGAGGAGCTTGTTCTGAGCCCCTGGGTGGGTGGTTACAGAGCTGTGCATGTTCTTGGTCTGGCTGTAAGTCGGTTAATGGGTTAAAGCATTTGGATGCTGTGCTTGAGGAAAAAAATTGTGGCTATTTCTGAACTAGCTGGACCATCGAGTGGGCTGACTTTAATACAACATAGACATTTAATGAGTGGCTGGATTGAGACAAGAGGACAGGAATGTCTCATGCTGTTTCTCCACTTGAAAGGACATTCCTGTAGGAAAGAGGACTTCCATTCCAGATTTGGTGACTCTGGGCATGGGCTGAGTCCTTACTGTGGCACATGACAGAGAACAACTGTGAAATAAATGGATGAGAATGTTTCTGGAAAAGCCCAGCTCAGTCCTGAGGCAGGGGGAACAGGTGGGCTGTCCGGCCCTGGCTGTCTCGTGTCATGTTCTCCCACTCTGGACCTCCCTCTCCTTGTGGCAGTTGGTCACCAAAGATGGCCCTACCAAGAGCCATGGCCCCAGTATCCATGCCCTTATACAGCCCCCTCCCCTTGAAAAGAGGCTGGCCCTGTGTGTACCCATAGAACACAGTGGATGTGACTATGTGCCTTCCAAGGCCAAGTCACTAGTAGCCTTGCAGCTTCCACTTGGAACCCCGGTAACACCTGCTCTGGAGGAAGCCAGCTGCCATGTAAGAAGTCTGACTACTCTGGGGCGGCCATGTTGTGAGGAAGCCCAAGCTAGCCACATGGAGATGTCTGGAGGGGAGAGGGAGATCTGCCCAGGCCCCGGCTCTTCTGGGTGTCCCAGCTGAGGTTCCAGACATGTGAGTGAGGAAACCATCCTGGGCTTTTAGCCTGGGTCAGCCCCTGCTGCCATCTACCTGTAACTACCTGGCAACCCAGGCCAGAACCACCTACCCCACTGAACCTCTATAGAACCATGAGGGTGAGAATAATGAAATTGGTAAAGCCACTGTGTTTTGGGGTGGCTTGTCATGATAGATAGTGATAGATAACCCACCTGAGCACCTGGCACTGCTGATGCCACCTGGGCCTGGACCAGGACTCCAGGGTGACTCCAGCCTTCTCACAAGCAGGTCTGAGAGCCCAGAGAGTCTGTGTTTCTGCTCCGGTGGCCTCTGCACGCCAGCTAAGAAGCTGCTGAGAGCTTGTCCAGGTGCGGGGAGAGCTGGGGCCAGTGAACGGAGGCCCTCACTGCTCCTCCTTCTGGGCAGACTTCTTTCACCTCAAATCACTCTTGGAGCTCATCCCTGGCCTTGATTTCTGACGGTCTCCCAGAAAGTGTGGTCAGAAGGCCCCACGGTGTCCCCAGGGGACCCACTGCGTGTGGGAGCAGGGCTGTCTCCAGGCCCAACAATGAGCAAACAGTCACTGGTTGAGACAAAATGAGCACAGACATTGAGAGTAAGTGTCTAGACACTCAGATAGGAATTTGGCATTACCGTGACGTCCAAGCTTGTGATCCATGCACTTGTCTCCTCGAACAGGGGATGGATCAGTTTGGGTTTTGTCAACTTATGAGGTATGTCACATTCGATCTGAGCAGCGTCCTGATTATGTGCGATAGGGCCATGTTGTGTCCATGACGGACAGCTAGTTTGAGAAGCAGAGTTTGAACCTGTATTGTGTCTTTGTGCATGCTTCTCTGGGAGGAGCCAACCGGGGTCATACATGCCATTGGTGAGTACAGTGTGGCTGGATCTCAACCCCCATGCTCACTCTCCCTTTCACCCTAGCTGGAGGCATTTGTGCAGTATACAGGCTGCACAACTGTCTATGGCAGCCATGAGTGGATGCTTGCCCCTGCACCAAGGACCTGAGCAGCCTAAACCTCCTCTTTTCTCCCAAAGCTAGACCTTTGGGGGTTCAGGGCTTGCCTCATAAAAGAATTTTGACTTCCCATCTCTTAAGGCAAACAGCTAGAGGATTCTAGGAGTTTGCACGTCTTTTTGTATAACCACCAGGTAACATCAGACTGTGGGAATCAGTGGCTTGAATTTCACTTAAATGCATGAGACTGCAAGTAGCAAATTCACTTAGGCCAGGACTTTTGAAATATCTGAGGAAGAGTTAGAAAGCTCAGCAGAGCCCAAGTATTAGCCCTTCCGGAGGCCAGGAGCCAGCTGGCCTTGGCTGTCTGGGAGGCAGCCCCCTGGCCTGTTGCACCTGGGGTTGTTTGGGGACATGCCAGGTCTGGGGTGGGTCATTCTCACCAGCTCCAGAGTCTGGCCTTGGAGGTCTGACTGCTCCAGGGTTAATTAAGTCCTGGCACACACTGGAGCCAGCCCACCTCCCCGGACACGAGGCTCCAGCCGGAGGGGGCTCTTCTCCTGGCAGCCCCCTTACCGCAAGGCCTGCGGTGGCCCAGCCTGCCTACAGCAGACCGGGGGTGGGCTTGGGGGCTGCAGGGAGGACCTGCCCTGGCTTCTATAAGGCTTTTGAGACCTTTGGTAGGAGAATCACTTTCTAAGCTGGTTGTTTTTTTTTTTTTACTTAAATAATTTAGTATAAAAACGTACACTCCTAGGGACCATTTATTAAGTGTCTACTGTGGCAGTTACTCTGTTTGGGGCTATCATTGCACAGACTCACCTTGTTCTTTTTTTTTTTGAGACAGAGTCTCATCTCTTGCCCGGACTAGAGTGAGTGCCGTGGCGTCAGCCTAGCTCACAGCAACCTCAAACTCCTGGGCTCAAGCAATCCTGCTGCCTCAGCCTCCCGAGTAGCTGGGACTACAGGCATGCGCCACCATGCCCGGCTAATTTTTTCTATATATATTTTTAGTTGGCCAATTAATTTCTTTCTAATTTTAGTAGAGACGGGGTCTCGCTCTTGCTCAGGCTGGTCTCAAACTGCTGACCTCGAGTGATCCTCCTGCCTCGGCCTCCCAGAATGCTAGGATTACAGGTGTGAGCCACCGCGCCCGGCCGCATAAACTCATCTTACTTTCACAACTGCGCAGCAAGGAAAATGGGTGTGGCGGGCAGAATCATGCCAGCCCCCGTCCCAAGCTGCCAGCTCACGAATCCCCAGCACCTACAAATCTGTCACCTTGCATGGCGAGGGAGAATTCCGATGGCAGGTGGGATTGAGGTTGCTCACCAGCTGACCTTGAGATCAGAGCTCAGTCTGCGTTATCCGGGTAGATCCATTGTCATCATCGGGTCCCTTAAAGCAGAAGTGGAGGGGGCAGAACAACAAGTCAGAGATGAATCTGAAGGTGCTGCCCTGCTGGCTTTGAAGAGGTAAGGGGACCACGGGCTGCAGAATGCGGCAGTCTGTAGAAGGAAAAGGTAATAAAATGGATTCTCTCCTGGAGCCTGCAGAAAGGATTGCGGCTCTGCTGGCACCTTGATTTAAGATCAGTGAAACCCATTTCAGGCTTCTGATCTCCAAAACAGTACGATAATACATTTGTGTTGTTTTAAGCCTTTGTCTTTGTAGAAATTTGTTGCAGCAACAATAGGAGAAAAAAATACAATGGGTTTCAGAGAGGCTTAGTAACTTGCCTAAGATAGCACAGCATTGAGATTGCAATCCCAGGTAGGTCTGATTCTAGAGTCCTTGCTGTTTCCTGTGCTCCACACAGCCTCCTGCTGGCACTCAGGGTGGCCTTGGCATGGGGGTGGTGTGGTCCCCCACTCATGGGGGACGTGTACAGCTCAATCCACAGCAGTTCCCATCTCACGAATTTGTACCCTCATCCCAGCCGCCCTGCAGTCTCCGGCAGAATGGTTCTTTTAACTGTCGCTGAGTCTTTCTTGTGGAGTCAGATACCTCCCAGGGCCAGGTTGGTTCCAGAGGACTCTGGGCAGCTTTTCTTGCATTTGTCATGATTTTACTCTCCACTTAGATCTCACTAGTGCCTTTCCCTTCTTTTCCTCCATGCATGGGAGCTAAAGAGAGACGTTCTGGTCACACAGTTTGATGTCTGTCCCTGGCGCCTCAGAAGGCTTTGTGAGCAAACAGAGAGAGGCAGCCAGCACAGGCTCACTAACGGTCTCTAGTGGCATGCCACAGGGCTCTACCTGGACCTGGGGTTTGTCGCCAACAGAGATGAAGCCAGCCAATCAGATCTGCAGAATGTGACAATTTGCTCAGGGTTCCCAGGAATTGTGGCTAGGATGGTGGTGCAGGGCTCACCCCCAACAGGGGCTGGGGCCTGGTTGAAGCTGGGTAGTCTGGGCCCACTGGCACCTGCGGGGGAACATACAACACCTCCAGGTAAGTGATTCCCTTCATCGGGGACCTTGAGTGTTTCCAGCGTGCAGTACTCTTGGCAAGAAGCCTGCCAGTGTGCCATGACTAGGGTGCAGCCAAGTGGGGGCTTCAGTGTTGGAAGGCCACCGGCCACCCAGGGCAGTGAGGTGGACATGGGCAGGGCTCAGGCTGGGTGCACTGGCGGGAACCTGGGGACAAGGGGGGCCCCCTGACTGCTGGTAGGCTGCATTGCCTGGGTGGGTGGCTGTGTGCCCTGCCGGCTGCCCTGCTGGGACTCGGGACATGGAAGCGGTGTGGCAGCAGCTCAGCCACTGCTTGGAGGAGCTGCTTCCACGCCCACCAAGAGCCCAGAGAAAGGGCTCCATGTGGCCTATCAGTCCTGGCTAGGCCCTGTCCCCTTTCGTCAAAAGCAGCTTTCCCAGTGAGGACTTCCCTGGCCACCCTGACTCAGCTATCCCTCTAACCCACTGCAGACTTCTCACGTCCCGCTCGCTGCTGTTCTCCTCCTCAGCACCTAGCACCGGATAAACTATTTTGTGTTCATGTTACTTATTTATCTTGCTGACTATGTGTCCCCATCCCTAGACTGTAACCTCCAAGAGGACAGGGACTTTATCCCTCTTGTTCACTAAGGTGTCCCAGCACCAAACACAGTGCTTGGTGCAAGACAGCTGCTCAAAACATATTTGTTGAGTGAATGAATGGGTGGGTGGGTGGAGGGAGGGATAGAAGGATGGAGGGATACAAGCAGAGCTTTGTAAACTTGATCAGAAGTTTACTAGTCAGGAGTCAGAAGGGCTGGTCAGTTTGGGGACAGGTTTTTCTCACAGAGCCTCCAGTGACCCAGGAGTCTTCTAAGAGGTCGGCAGAGGCAGCAGTGAGCAGAGGGTCTCGTGAGAACCAGATGTGGTCCCAGCTCCATCTCTGACACCACCCAGCTGGGCAAACTTGGGCAGGTGACAGCTTTTCCAGCTGCTGCCTGCAAAACGGGGGTGCAACAGCTCACTTCAGAGGCCCTGCGCACAGGGTCCTGGGCCTCCAGGCACTGAGGTACTTTAGAGGGGGAGAGGGCAGGCCTGTGCTGTCCAGTTTGGAAGGGCCAGGGCAGTCAGAGCATGGCCATGTGCCATGCTGTGTGGGGGCTGGGGTCCCGGGGGTGGGCAGTGGAGGGAGTAGGCCCTGGAAAGCCCAAAGGGAAGGACGGCTCTAGAAGCTCAGGTCCCCCGCAAGCGGACTCTGGGTGGAGGCATGTGCGTAAGTTCAATGGTGATGCTCTTGGGACCACCAGCTGGGAGGGAGGGACTGCAGCAGGCTGGGACAGAGGAGCTGGGCGGTTGCAGTAAGACCTTGGGCCACCCTGGGGCTGGGGCTGCGCCGTTCAGCCCTGCACACATCAGCTGCTGGGCTGCACTTGGGGGTTGTACTTGGAGGCCTGTCCCTGGGTGTGGGGGTGGGGCGTGCCTCTGTCCTTGGCCTGCCTCCCTAGGAGACGTCCAGGGGTGCCAGGGTGGCCCCTGGGGTGAGGGACCCAGGTCCCCATCGCTCCACTGCTGAAGCCATGGAGGAGATTCCGGGCTGAGGGCCGCAGGTGAGCACCGTGTGGTGAGCACCGGGAAAGCAGAGCCCAGACACAAACCAGGTCCCCCCAAGGCCTGCACAGGGGCTGGCGAAAACAGCAATTACCACCCCCGATATTAAAGGCTGCAGGATTTTAATTAACAATGGAATTACCTGCAGGTGGGCCTGGGAGGGAAGGGATAATAGTGGATTGCTGGGGGGCGGTTGAGGGCTGGCGTTGAGCCCCTCCAGGCCCTGCTGGGCTGGGAAGGTGGGGGGGAGGCAGCTTTCTGGCTGCTAAGAAGGAGTCTGCCGAGAGCTCAGGGGAGAGCCAGGCAGGCGGAAGGTACCTCCTGTGCTCCTAGGGGCCAAGGTGCCCCCAGCGCTGCCGTGTCCTGGGTGTGGCCAAGAGGACGAGCTCAGGTGTGGGGTTCGTGGGCGAGGCTGGGAGTGGAGCCCAGCATGACCTGGGACCCCCCTCCCCCCAGCCACTAGGGCCGGTAGGAAGGAGGCCGTGCTCCTCATCGGGGCCTCCTGGGGACACAGGTCCCATCCCAGGTGCGAGTTAATGAGCACCCTGGAGAGTCTCATCACGTTCAAGTTTGGAAACCTGTGAGCCAAAGGCCATTGGTTTTCAAACCCTCCCCACCTTTGATGTTGAGCTTGACCATGTGACTTGTGTTAGCCAAAGCAATGTGAGTGCACGGACCCCAAACCGAGGCTTCAGATGTCCCCGCGTGATTGTGCTTTGTCCGTGTGCTCTGCCAAGGCCGGGGTGGGGGCTCTGCGCCCCTCCACCCTTCCCCACGCCAGGCAGCAAACAGCCTCTCAGCTCAGACAAGGGCAGGTTTCTTCCCACCTCCGCCTTCCCCGTCCAGTGCCTGGGTGGCTCAGATGGTGGCCCGAGGCCTTCAGGACTGGGCCGGACAAGACAGGAGCTGAATTCTTGAAATTTAAGGTTTTGGTCCAGGAAGGACAAACTAAAAAGAGCTTTTATACTTTGCGTGCCTCAGTTTCCACAGCTGTGAAGTGGGGGAGAGGGGCAGACTTCTGAAGTCTGTCCTTGAAAGGCAATGTCAATACCCCTCCCAGTCTGTCACCTTATAGAATGTTCTGGAATACCTGTGAAGAGCAAGTGTACATCGGCCAATCCCCTAGAACTGGGCCCGTTGGGTGGTAAGTGGCCAGGAAATGTTCCTGGGGAATGTCTGTCAGATGTCCTCCCAGGACAGATGGGCTCAGTGTCATTTGACATTGAACACCCGTGGCCCTTGCCCAGAGGCTACTGGGGGCCAGGGGAGAATAGCCCTCAGTGAGGCAGCCTCTTGGATTGTAAATCTTGCCTCTGGCACCTCCTGCTTCTGTGACCTGTGGCCAGCCACTTGCCTCTCTGAACTCACCTCCAGAGGGTTGAAATGAGATGACACGTGAGCCAGGTCTAATGGGTACTTCTCAGTCTATGTCATGCTGGACATCTCAGCAGCAGTTGACAAGATTGACCTCTGACCTCCTAGAAGTACATTCTCCTCCTGCCTCATTGTCCCCCCACTTTCCTCCTCCTGTCAGTCCACTGGCCGCTCCTCAGCAGCTCTTGTGTGGTCAGGATGGACACGCTGAGCTTCCCTGGCACAGTCAGGGTGGACAGACCCTTCCTTAGGACCTCGTGTTGCTGGGGTGGATGGAACATTCTCTTAGTTTCTCAACTTTGGACGGATCTTTCCTTTGGCCCATCCTTTGAGGTCTGGGCCAGGTATTTGTCTCTTTAGCTCACCTTTGATGTCTCTGTCTCCTGGGTTGGACTCGTAATTGCTGTTTAACAAAAGTGCGTCAAATGGCTAACAGGAAAAGTGGAAAGGGTCTGATTACTCCTGGGACATTTACTGGCTACATAAACTTCAGTTCCCTGGGGAATATCTGGAAAATGTGCCCAAGACCAGAATGTCACCGCAATTGTGTGTTTGGGACCATTGCAAGAATGCAAGTGGCATTATCACTTCTATTGTTTGCTAAGCACTTCCACATACATTATTGTTTGCCAAGCACTTTGCATTATTCCATCTGATCATCTGAACCGGTATTCTTCTTCCTATTCATATTTTACAGATGAGATTCTTAGGCACAGAGGAGTAGCCCATTTTGCTCAAGCCTCCCCACTCCCTCCCCATAGCTGCCTGGAGATACACTTAAAGCACTGGACAATCATTGAAAAGATAGTTGTGGCAGAGGGTACAAGACAGCGTCTGACTTATGATGATCTGATTTACAAGTTTTTTACTTTATGATGGTGTGAAAGTGATACGCATCCAGTAGAAACTGTACTTCGAATTTTGAATTTTGATCTTTTCCTGGGCTAGCAATATGCGGTATGATACCCCCTTGGGATATGGTGGCAAGCCACAGCTCCCACTCAGACACGCGAGCATGAGGGTAAACAACAGTATTCTGCTGTGTACTGTGTTGCAGATGATTTTGCCCAACTGGAAACTAATGTCAGTGTTCTGAGCACATTTAAGGTAGGCTGAGCTATGATGTTTGGTACGTTAGGCATATTAAATGCATTTTGAACTTATAATATTTTCAGTGTTAAGATGGGTTTATTTGGATACAACCTCATCGTTAGTTTAGGAATGTCTCTTAATATACAGTTAATCTTCATTACTCACAGATTCTGTATTTGCAAATGCACCTACTCACTGAAATGTATTTGTAACCCTAAAGTTGATACAGTGAGTTGATACTCATTTTCACTGTCATTCACTGACATGAATGCGCATCTTCCCAGCTGAGGTTGAACAAGGCAACTCTCTACCTTTTTGTTTCAGTCTCATACAGAGATGGCCAGAGATAGAGGTGGGAGGAACAATGTGTTAATAGTAGAAGAAGTTCTGGTTCTGGGGTCCATTGGACAGGGTTTGAATCCCTACTCTGGCATCTGTTAGTGAAGCAGCCCCAAGCAAGTCACTTCACACCTCAAAACTTCATTTTCTCTTTTGTAAAATAAATAAAATAGACTCTACCAGAATGAATTGCTTTTAGGATTTAGGATTATGATTTACATGATGTGCATGTACCTATGTGTGTGTACATACACATATTTCTCCTAGGAGAAATGTTTTAGTATTTGTTGATTCAGTGTTTGCAGCAACTTTATAGAATATAACTAATATAACTAATGAGAATTTTTATAACTAATAAAAATTGACTGTATTATTTTCACATTTACACAAGACAGAGGTCAAAAGAATTTTGGAAAGAGATACTAAGAGATGGAGAGGAGGAACAGCTTGAGCTCAGATACCAGTAGAAGCATTGTTGGCTTGAGCCACTCAAAGCTCAGATTAATAACTTATATCCTCAAATAAGCCTCACACATACATTTCCAACAAAAATGAGCAGCTCACACTCACATCACAAAAATTCAAGCAGCAAAATCGAACCCACAAACTGGGATTACTGGGATTATTACACAGAATGTAGCTTGAAAATAGGAACACGAAATAAACACATGTGAAAAAGAACCCAACAGGACTTGTGCCAATGAAAGTTACAATAATTGAAAATAAAACAAACCTGTGATCACAGAGGAAGGGGAAAAACTAGACACGACTGAAGAAAAAGATTAATGAACTTGAAGAGAGATCTAAAGGAATAATTTTTATAACATAATGCAAATGGTCAAAAGATATGAAAATATAAAAGAGAAGCAAAGGTATATAAAAGATAAAGTGAGAAGATCTAACATGTATCTAATCGGAGTTCTAGAAGGAGATAATAGGAAGAATGGGGAAAGTCAACATTTTGAATGACAGTGGCTAGGAATTTTCTTGAGTTATTGAAAAACTAATCTGCAGATCCAGAAATTCCAATGACTTGTAAGCAGGGAAAAATGCAATAAAATATGCTTCCAAACACATCACTGTGAAACTGCATAATGCTGGAGGAAAATTGCCGCCAAAGAGCAAAGGCTACAAAAGACCTACAAAGACCTACGCAGGAATGACAAAGTAGGTTGACAGCTGACTTCTCAACAGTCACAATGGAAACCAGAAGACAGTGGATAAGGCAATCATTGTAATGTGTTGAAATAAAATAACTTATAACTATCAGTGGAGAAGCCAGAGTGATTGTTACAAAAACTCAGATAAATGTCATTCTTCTTGAAATTTTGAGGTAGTTACTCATTTTGCTCAACATGGTTACAATGGTTCTAAGCACTATGTGGTTTGGTACCTCTGTTATCTCTCTGACCTCCTCGCACACTATTATTTCCCTCATACCCTCTGTTCCATCCACTCTGGTCTCCCCGCTCTTCCCTGAAGATGGCAAGAACTCTTTCATCTTAGGGCTCTTGCTCCAGCTCTCTGGTCCACCTGGAATATTCGCCCCTCAGATATGCACAGGTGTTTGTCACTGAGGTCTACCTTGACCTTGTTTCATATTGTAATATTCCCATTCTCTCTCTCTCTCTTCCCCCACCCCTAGGGCATTTCTGACTTCCCTTAGTGTGCTCTTCTTTTTCTTTTTGACATAGATTCTCACCCTGTAACACACAGGAGACTTGATTTATTTATTTTGTTTACTGTTTATTCTTCCTACCCCCATTCTAGAATATGAGGTCTACACAAGTCATGTTTTTGGTTTTTTTGTTTTGTTTTGGGTTTTTTTTTGTGAGGGGGAGTGTTCACTCAGTTGTCCCAAATGCTTAGAATGGGTCCTGGCACATAACAGTTCTGCAAATAAATATTTGTTGAGCAAAGCAATCAATTCTATATTCAGCATGAGTGTGAAAAGAAGAGGCAAGACCCTTATGAAAGGAAATTTGGTTGTACTTGAGGAATGAGGATGATCTCAGGTGAAAAGACTGAGATGCAAACAGGACTGAGGAACAAAGATAGGGCTAAATGTGAGGGTAAAAATAAACCTTGACTGCATAAAATAATGATAATATCTAACATGTGTGTGGAAAACAGTTTAATACTAAAATGCTAGCCAAAAATAGCATGTAGGCCAGGTGCAGTGGCTCATAACTGTAATCCTAGCACTGTGGGAGGCCAAGATAGGAGGATCACTTGAGTTCAGGAGTTCGAGACCAGCCTGAGCAAGAGTGAGACCCCATCTCTACCAAAAATAGAAATAATTAGCTGAGTGTGGTGCCATGCCCCTGTAGTCACATCTACTCAGGAGGCTGAGGCCAGAGAATCGCTTGAGTCCAGGAATTTGAGGTTGCAGTGAGCTATGATGATACCACTGCACTGTGGCCCAGGTGACCAACCAAGACCCTATCTCAAAACAAAACAAAACAAAATAAAAACTTTCAAAATAAAACTTGGGGAAATACATAAATAGCAAAAATGCCTATCTTTATATCAGCTAAAACATTTTAGAAAATGCAGTTTAAAAGAGGTATTTATAACAGCACAAAAATATATAGGTGAAAGTCTTTAATGCAGAAAAGCACAAAAGCTATTGAAAGACATTTAAGCGGACCTAAATAAATGAGGAGGTATACCATGTTGATAGATAGGAAGACTTAATATTGTGAAGATGTCAATTCTCTCTAAATTAATCTGTAGATTCAATATAATTCCAATGAAAATCCCAGCAGAGTTTTTCATGAAACTTCACAAGGTAACTTTTATATGGAAAAACAAGGGGCTAAGTATAACAAGACTTTGGCTATAGCCAAGAAGAACAAAATGGGGGCCCTATCCTTGCTAGATCTTGAGAATTATTTTGAAGACATAGCAATTAGGATAAGGTAATATTGGCACAGGGCTGGGCAAATAGACCAATGAACAGAACAGGGAGTCCGGGAACCAGTTCCCACGTATGGAAACTTGTTTTTCGACAGAGCAGACATTACAGATCAGTGAGGAAAGATGGACGATTTGGTAAAAGGGGCTTGATTATTCAAATACCCAGGAAAAGTAAAATTGGATAACTATCCTATGTTCTACTTAAAAATCAATTCCAGCCTGATTAAAGATGAAAAATGTGGAAAAGTAAGCTTTGAAATAGACAATATAGGATAATACAATGCACACACCACAAACCAGATAGGAAATGATTCAGACATTCAACTATGGTATAATTATCCGTTCAACATTGCACAGTGTAGAGTCAAAAGACAAGCTACCAACAGGGAGAAAGAAGGTATTCAGAGCTCCTGTAACTGACAAAGGACTAGTAACCAGAATTTAAAACAAATTTCTACGAATCTTAAAAAAAAAGACAATCCAGTGGAAGAATGGGCAAAAGACATGAACAGGTGTCTCACAGAAGAGAGGGATGGGTCATAAGCCTTTAAAAAAAAGTTCAACCACGTAATCAAGGAAATGTAAATTAAAATCACAATGAGATACAATTTCATATTTACCAGATTAGCAAAAACTTAAAAGTTAGCCAATACCATTTCCATCTAGAATGAGAGACAGTGGGACGTTTTATGCTCTGCTGGTGGTGAGCAGTTTGGCATCACACGGTGCTGTTGAACATATGTGGGACCTGTGACGAAAGAGTTCCAGTCCTGCTCATGCGCCTTGGAGACTTTCTTGCCGTTCCATGTGCACTGAGATGTACATATCGACAATAAACCCCAAATGTCCATTGACACTAAAGTAAATAAGTAAACAATAAAGCAAGCAACTTATTGTGGCATATTCACGGGATGGAATACTGCAGAGAATAAAAGCAAATTAAATATAGCTACACACATTCATGCAAGTGACTCTCTAAACAACGTTTAGGCAAAAGAAGAAAAGTCCCAGAAGAATATACACAATGTATACTAAGGTCGCAGACAAGCAAAACTAAACAATATGTCATTTAAGAATACATATGTGGATGGCTTTAAAGAAAAGGGAAAAAATAACTTGAAATTTGGGACAGTGGCTACCACCAGGGGCACACAGGGGGCTTCTAAGCTTCTAGCAATATTCCAGTTCTCAAGTGGGTGAAGTGGGTGCTTGGGTGTTAAGTTAATGATTATAAACTGTACCGATGGATTTCATGCAGTCTGTGTATATCTGATATATTTCACAATCAACAGCGTTTTACCAAAAGGCTCAGACAGGGAACTTCTCTGTGGTAGTGAGCCCTCATCTGGCTAGAAGGGGGGCCCCGCCCCGGGGAATAAAGACCTTCTTTCTAAACAGATAAATCAAGATGGCACTGAAATTGGCTTGGTTTCTTAGTGGAAAAAAAACTAGTCCTGTTGAATTTGGTATTTTTTCCAGATGGTTTTCATTTCAGGAGACAATTTGAGCATCATCACTGTCTCTCTTTTGCGGAGACAAATTCCCCACAAATAAGGGCTTTGAGCTGCTGTTGCCGCAGCTGCTATTGTGGCGTCTCCTTTTTTGCCTTGGGCTCTGTCTTGTGCTCCCCGCCCTTCCCTTGCTCTTCATCTCCTTTCCTGAGAGTGCCGGGACGGAGGAGAGCCTCTTCTCACGCCTGAGTCCTGGCAGCACCATCCCTGCTGGGCAGATGTGCGCGCCCTCTACTTACACACCTCCCCTGACAGGGAACTCACTCCTCCAAGTGGGCTTCCTTCCTTATTTGAACCCAAATCTGACTCCCTGCAGCACCCACCCATTGCTGATAGCTCAGTAGTCTGGTGGTCTGCCTCCTTTTTTCGGCTCTTCTGCACATGTCTGCCCACAGCAGCTAGGGATTGTGGGGAGGAGGGAAGGTGGGGCCTCCTCTCACTCCTCTCCCCTGGTGGCCTCCAAGCCTGGTGGGTCATCCGACCTGCACCCTGGCCAGAGACTTCCTCCCCACCCCGACTGTCACACCTTGGCTTGGTCTTCAGCTGTAACGTGACCCTGCAATTTAAACATGTTTTAAACAAAATCTAAATTTTAATCAAATTAATAAATGCACTCGGTTAAGAACGAAGATGGTCTGGAGGGGCTTAGATGATGAAAAGCGGTAGAGCCCTGCCCATGTCCCTTCCTGCGGGGACAGTGTTTGTTGCTGTTTTGCGTTCAGCTCTTCCTGGAGGTTGCCTTCCTGTCTCTGAGGAACACGCTCATACCACTCGTGTCTGCATTTTGGGTGCAAGTGGTAGAAATCAGCTCTGGGTAATTTAAAGAGAAAGGACATTCATTAGGGAATATTAGGAGATTCATAAAGTCAGCGGGAGTCTGGAGATGGGGGACCCCCACAGAGTGACACCCCAATTCATGCCCCAGCTTTAGCCTGATGAAGAGCTGTGCTGGACCCAGACACGGCAGATTGTGGGACCAACAGCCCTGATGTGACACTGCTCTGTGGTCCCTGGCACTTCTAGGAGCCCGCCCGCCCGCCCGCCCTTCCTTCCTTCTTTCCTTCCTTCCTTCCTTCCTTCCTTCCTTCCTTCCTTCCTTCCTTCCTTCCTTCCTTCCTTCCTTCCTCCCTCCCTCCCTTCCCTTCCCTCCCCTTCCCTCCCCTTCCCTCTCTCCCTCCCTCCTTCCCTTCCCTCCCCTTCCTTCCCTCCTTCCTTCCTTCCTTCCTTCCTTCCTTCCTTCCTTCCTTCCTTCCTTCCTTCCTTCTTTCCTTCCTCCCTCCCAGCCTCACCAGTACAGCAGAACCTTTGAAACTTTGTGCTTCCTCATCTCACGGTCTTTGTTTAAAGTCTGAGTCATGGCATCTCATTGGCAGAGCCAGGGATGACCATGGCCCTGCCCGCAAGGGAGGCAGGGAAAGAGTATTCAGCATTTTCCCCTTTCCATGGGTAGGAGGGAGAGTCCCCAGACAACAGAGCGTGGCCCGGTTGCAGAGTGGCCAATAAGAATGACCTAGGTCCACTATGTGGGTATTTCTTGATTGATCAGTTTTAGATAATATCTAATGGCTTCTTGGTCTGTGAACTGAAGACTTAACTTATTTATCCCCCTCTTGGCCCCCTTCCTCCTCCTCCCACTAGTTGCCCCATCATTTTCAGTGACTCTATCAGTGATCTTCAGAACTGTGCTTCATAGCTCATTGACAAGCTGCTGCACAAGATAAGGACACTGAGGTTCCTCAAGTTTCTCACGTTCATCTCTTCCTCACTCTTCCTTCCCTATGTCTCCTTTGTACTTTCCCATTGTTATGTTTGAAAGGATTTGCTTTTTTAACCTTCATTAAGTCTTCCTGCTTTGTCTATAGTCTAATAATGAAAGTTAAAAATACATAATCAGTGATTGCCTTGTTACAGTGATGTCAACAGTGCTCACTATAAAAGTCAGTACTGGGGGTCTGCAAATGCTTGGGTTTTTTTGGGGGGGTCTAATTTTTCCCCTAAATGCTGTTCTTTTGCTTACATTTATTGCATGTTAAGTTCTTTTGATGTTTTAGGAAAACTATCAATTCTACAGAGGCCCTCATTTTCCCTGGGCTGTTCCTCTCTGATGCCTCTTACTCACCCATCATCTTTGCTAAGCCGGACCCTGTCATCCAGGGACTTCTCTTTGTTACTCCCCCAGGCTGGAACCACTGTTGCCTGCAACCCATTTCTTCCTCTTTCTTGATTTATTTACTTTTGTTCCCTCCTGGGAGGAATGGGTAGGCGATACACTCACTGAGACTTCAGCTGTCTAGAAAATTATTTGGTCCTCAGGGTGGCCTGCTGGTTTGATTGGGCGTAGAATTCTAGGTTACAAATACTTTCCCCATAGAACGTGGGAGATGTTGCTCCGCTGTTTTCTGATAGACGGTGCTGTGGACCCGAGTTCTGTTGCCAATTGATTCGTATTTCTTCCCTGTGTGACTTGGTTCCATCTCTGTCCCCCAGAAAGGTTTAGGACCATCTATTTGCCACTGAGGTTTCTCAGGGATGTTCCTACATGCCTTTTCATTGGTTTCCTTTATCGTGCCAGCTGCTTGGCCAGGTCCAATCTGAAGCTCACGGCCATCTGTTCTGGAAACTTCTTTTCTGTGTGTCTTTGATCATTTATTCCTTCCGTATTCCCTGCCCTCCCTTTCTGGAACTCAGTGTTAACCATTGGATTTCCTCAGTTGACCCTCTACATCTAATCTTTTATCTTCCTTCCCTTTTTTCTTACTTTCTGTGACATTCCTCGACTCTAATCACTCACTCTTTTATTACATTTTTAAAATTCTAGCAAACATACTTTTAATTTTCCAGAGCTCTTTTTTGTTTCCTTAGTGAATCCCTCTGGACATGTTAATTGGGGTTTGCGTTCAAGTTATCTTCTAGCCTTTGAATTAAGTTTGTTTCCTTTGAGGACATTTTCTTTTTTAGGGTAAATTTTATTGACATTTTACATCCATAAAGTTGAGAGCCAGAAACAGTTTGCTTTTCAAGCCCTGCAAACCCCCACATTTCTGGAGTCTTCCTTATTCCCTTCTATGCTTGCTTATAAACTGGCCAAAAATCTTTCCTGAGCTCATCTTTTCTCGTGATGTCTTACTAAAGCCAGCCCCTGGCAGCTAACACACTTTGCCTCGTTCCTAACGCTGCGGGCTCCGTGGGCACATGGTCTGCCTTCTGAGTGGTCGCAGACCAAATGTTTGCAGTATCGCCAAATGTTCTGCCATGGTAGCACAGAACTAGCTCCCCAGCCTTCCAACCTGATGCGTCTGTTCCCTTGCCATCTGCCACCCATTCCCTAAGTCAGTGTCACATGTTCTAGATTTTTATTATAGCAGTGCTACTCCATTCTCTTCTGCGCTAGTTAGGGTAACGCTAGCTGCTGTGACGAGTAAGCCCCTCTAGTGGCTTACTTATTCAATGCACATTTGTTTTTCTCTCCTGTGTGGTCAGTGGGGATTTTCCTAGACTGAGTGGGAGTCTGCTCTGAGCTGTCATTCCTTCCACGCAGGCCACAACCAGCATCTCATCGCCATGTTCGTGACAGCTCTGTCATCTTCAGGTGGTGGCTTCCTGGGTCAGCCTGGGTGTTGACACTCAGCTGGAAGAAGGAGAAAGAGCACGGAGAACCACCGCAAATGGGCAATTTTTATGGGCCAGGACTTGAGGTGTGCACATCACCTCTTTCCACATTTATTGGCCAGCACTCAGCCATAAGACCACACCAGACCACAAGGAACCCTGGGAGTGTAGTCTAGCCATGTGCCCAGGAGGGAGAGGAAATGATTTGGGTGAAAAACTAGCAATCTCTGCCATATCTGTTGTCACCACTCTAGTTCAATCACAGCCTTTTCTGGAAGCATCTTCCTGCCTCCAGCCTCACTCCCTCCAATGCATTCCTCACTTTGTAGCAAGCATGAGCTTTGAAAAGTGTAGATCCAACTACGTAGGCTCCAGCTTAGAGATGACCCTGTTTCTCACCACCTTCAGGACAATGACAATGTTCCTTGCCATGTCCTATCTCCAGGGCTGTGCAGCTCAGGCCCCAGCACCCTCTCAGTCCACCTCCCTGTCCTCTGTGCATGCTCCTTCCAGCCATTCTGAGCCACGTGCCATTACGGAATGTGCCAGGGCTTTCATCCTTGGACCAAGAACTCTCGTCCTTCTCTTTGGCTGAGTTCTGCCTATTCTTTAGTCCCCTGGGAAGGCCATGCTTTTGCAGGGAGCCTCCTCGGAGCTGGTACGATGAGTGGTGGCCCTCCCATGTGCCTCCCAGCAAGTTGCATTCGTGCCTGGCAATGACCCCTGCTGTGTCTGTCTCCACGCTTGACCCCCAGTTGCTCCCACTGGTGCGCGGGCTTGCTCTCTGCTGTGCCCGGGACCTCGCAGGTGCTCAGTGGAGGTTTGTTGAGTGATGGGACAGAACTCCTGAGTCGTGCTGCAGGGTCAGAGAGCTAGGGCTCAAGGAAGAGAGGAAGGGGTTGGCTGGCTGGGGGCATGGGGGTGGGGATGGCCAGCCGGAAGTGTCCCCCTGTTCCTGCTTGTCTGGGGATCACCAAGCCATGCTAATTTTTTCTATATATATTTTTAGTTGGCCAATTAATTTCTTTCTAATTTTAGTAGAGATGGGGTCTCACTCTTGCTCAGGCTGGTCTCGAACTGCTAACCTCGAGCGATCCTCCTGCCTTTGCCTCCCAGAGTGCTAGGATGACAGGTGTGAGCCACCGTGCCCTGCCTGAATTTTACACTTTAAATGGATGAGTTGTATGACATGTGAATTATATCTCGATATAGCTGTTACCCACAAAAGCCCCCCTAGTCTCCTGGCGCGTGGGCTGGGCCTCCAGATGCCCTCAGGAGGGCTGCTGTGGCCCAGCGGCTGCCACCGCCTCAACTCTAAGTAGCCATGACGATGAGGAGCTCCAGCCCAGGGATCAGCAACTTGCTGTGTGTGCTGAGGGGGATCCACGCCCTCTCTGAGCCTCTGAGAAGTGATGCAGGAGGCAGCATGGGCAGAGGAGCTGGAGTGGGCCTCCCGGCAGGACTTCTGTCTAAGGTATGTGGTCGGGACCTGGGCAAGACGGTAGGGGTGGGGGTGGCACCCCGGCCTCCCTGCTTTGGGGGATGGGGGCCACTCTACCTTGCTCTGTCTTTTAATGTGCCCAGAGCCCAAGGGTGTTGGTCCTGAGACTGCAGAGAATGAAAGCAAATCACCGACGAAAAGCGCCGCGTTGTTGGCGGCAAGCAGCACATTCAGCTGTGACTCCGTATCCAGAGCAATTTTGTCAGAGTCTTTTTTTAGATTAACAACCTTTTTTAGATTAACAACCTACAGAGAACCTTGGTCTCCTCCCCTCCTAATCCCCTGCTTTGCACAAACATGACATTAATCTTCTCAATACCCAAGCTGGTTCCAAAAAGAGGTGAGCAGGGAGAAGGGGTGGGGGAGGGCTGGAGAGGAGCCCCCCCATCCTCTGAGGTCTCACTCATGTCTGAATCACTGCCCAGTAGGGGCAAGTGGCTGAACTGCCACCTGATGCCCTATGTGACACCCCTGCACCAAACCTGCAAGCATTTGTTCAGCCGCACTTGCACACCTCTGGTGATGAGGAGCTCACCACCTCCAAAGGCATCTCATTCTATCCTAAACAGCTCTGCTTAGGGCAAATTCGCCCTTCGTGCAAGCCTGCCTCTGCCCCCTTTTGCGTTCCCCCCTTGGGCTTCGCTCTGCCCTCTGGGAATTTAGGACTAGCCCCAAATCCCCCTGAGCCTGTTATTGGTTGGTCCAACAAATAGCAAGGAGCCTGGGTTCAGAGCCCTTACAGGGAGATGGCCCCTTCCTCAGTGCTGGTCACTGATGGGGAAGACAGATGCTGGGAGCAGCTCAACCCCTCGGGCCCCCAAACGCCTGGTATCCCAGCTGGAACACATCCTCTTTCCCCACCTGCCCAGGCTCAAATGGCACCTTAAGCAAATTAGAAAAAGAGGCCCCTGCCTCTAGATAGATACAGCTTCATGCCAAGGTCAAGGGTTCAGCCCCCACTGGCCCCTTAGCCTGGTGGCCTTGTGCAGTGAACAACATACACAACCGTACTAGGGGACCCTGAACCTGTGCCCATCCCAGGTGCCCAGTCTTGGCAAGTAGCTCTACTCTCCCCTGTGGGTTTTGTTTTGGGTCGAGTTGGCCTAGCAGGGACCTTGCTTGCCGGAACCCCCTCCCCACCGTGGGTCTGAGTTCGAGTTGAACGAAAGAGAACGTTGTGCTCTGAGTGTCGTCCTGGCTGGGGTGGGGGGAGAGGCAGACACAGAGGTGCCAGCAGGTTCCGGTTTGTCCTCGCTCTTCCCTCTGCGTGTCCTCTTCCTTGATCCACAGCCAGCTCTGCTTCCCGACCGCCGGCCCCGCTGACTCACAGTGGCTGGGGACTTCCACACGCCGCTCAGCTACAAAGAGACACGGCCGTCCGCAGTCCTCCTGGACGTCTGCACTGGCCCTGGCCTCCCGCTCCAGACCCCCTGTGAGCTCCGACTGTCTGCTTGCATGCTGGCAGCGAGGGAGCGCTGGCTGGTGCCTTTCCCCTGCTCCCCAGTAAGGCAGACGCTCCCCATCTGTGTCAATGCTAATTCTTATTCTGTGTCTCCTCCTGGCGCTGCCTCCCCGGGGACCCGACTGCCACCCACAAGGTCACCACAGTAGAGCCATGGGGGGCACCAGATACCTCCCTCTGCCTTGCACAGTTGATTGCTCCCTGCATCCTGGCAGCTCATCCCTCTCTCTAATGGATGCCCTCCCCAGGGCCCAGCCAGGCCCCTGGTGCCTGTGGCCTGCCCTGTCACATCCGTCTTCTCTGGGTTTCCAGCTCTGGTCTAGCGCCATGCCTGAGGCCAGAGTGACTGCTTCATCTTTCTCTCTGTCCCAAGCCTCCCCACGGCTCCCCGCCACTCACAGGACCGAGCCCCTTACCTTGAGTTCAAGCCCCTGTCCCCAGGCCTGGCATTCGCCATCTTTGTAGACTATGCTCCGCCAGTTCACCCTGCGCTGTGTTCCAGCCACGCCCTATGTCCCCCCTGCTGAATCCGGGTCTCTGACGATCATTCCTGGGAAAAATAAGAGGGAAAGGCAGTGTCCTGCAACCAGGTCGTGTCTAGAATCCCCCACCTCTGCTTCCCCTCCTATCTCTGTCTGGAAAACTTCTACTCATCCCTCAAAACCTTAGCTCCAACGTCAGCTGCGCTCTACTCATTCTCTTGGCCACACCCTCCCCACCCAAATCAGAATCATCCCTCCCTCCTGGCTCTGCTGGGTTCCTTGGGCTTCTGTGTGTCCTAGTCCTGTCTCACTGAAGGTAGTGTGGCCTTTTTTCTTTTTGAAGACAGGGTCTCACCTGGCGCCAGAGCTAGAGGGGTCCCGGGCGCACAGTGGTCGCCCGCACAGATTCTACGGCGGCTCAGCGCAGTCCCCATCCGGATCCCTCCTCCCCTAGGCTGTGCAGACGAGCACAGTTACTTTCCGTGCCTCCACTTCCTCCTGTGCGCAGCGAGGCAATGGGGGCAGCACCCGCAGAGTCACTCGCAGGTCGCGGGAGTCGCTGCGACCCAGCCCAGCGTCCCTGCCGCTGCTCACCCGGAGCAGGTTCTGGGGAAGGACGCTGTGTCTGCGCTCCTGGCAGCTGTGTGCCGTCCTCTGTGCCCCGAGTCACCGTCGCGGGGGGGACCCCCGGACCCCAGCCGCTGGGGCGCCAGAGTCCCCGCTCGGCCGGCCGACGGCGGCAGCACATCTGCGCGTCTGGCCGTCGGCGGGCGCTGTCGTGTGGGCTTCTATCAGAAAACGCAGGTTTCGTTGTGTGTTCCACGATCTTAGCGTCTTTAGTTTATCACACAACAAACTGGAGCGAATTTAGCGTGTATTATATTAATCTGAGGGAAATAGTTCAGCAGTGTAAGCAAGGCAGAGGACGCACGCGCGCTGGGAGGCGCCGGCACCTCCAGGGCTCTGCTTGGCTGTGGCCTGGGGGCGTGCTGAGGTGGCCCAGCGGGCTCTGCAGGGCGGGCAGAGGTGGCACAGCCTTGGCGCCGGGGCCTGGTGCGGAGGGGGTGGTGAAGCCCCGGGCAGGAAGCTGGGGGCTGCTCAGAGTGGGGTCGCAGGCCCACGGCGAGCCTTGGCTCATCACGCTGGAGAAGGGGTGGGAATCTCGGCCGGCCTCCTGCTCGGGCCCCCTGAGGATCTGCAGAGGCAACGGGGAAAGCTGCTTTGCAGCTGGAATCCCTGGACGTATACAAGGCGCTGGAGTTGCCTGCTGCCCAGTCCGCTCAACTCCCGTTTGTCCTTCAGAGGGAACTTCAGCTGCAAGTAACAGAATTCTCTGCCCCAAAATAGTGGCTTAAACGAAACGGGGGCTTAGCATGGATTATAACAAGCAGTACAGAGACAGGAGAGTCATAGCTCCAGGGTACTGTCAATATCTCCTGTTCCTTTTCTCCTCTTCACCATTCTCACTACTTGTCTTCCATCTTCAAAGTCTCCTCCTGGCCTGGAGACAGCTGCCACAGCTCCAGCCTTCATATCCACGTCCTCAGCAGCACCAAAAGGAAAGGAGGAAGTGCAAGAAGGGTCCACTCAGAAGGGTGCAAGCCATCTGAATCTGTACCTCCTAGAAATAGCACTCAATGCCTTTTACATGTCATGGGCAAGAATTTAGTCACCTGGTTACCTTTATCTGCAAGAGAGATTGAGAAATGTAGTATCTTGGGCACACTGATGGCCCTAGCAGAATCAGGTGCTTTTAGGGAGGACGGAGAGGAGGATGGATATTGTTGGGTGGGAGGGAGCAGCCAGGAGTGTCCAGCCCACCCTCCCTAAGCCCGGGTTGGGGCAGGGCCTACAGGGCTCCACTGGCCCCTGCTGCTGGGAGGGTGCAGGGGGTTCCTGCCCACTGGAGCTGGGCTCGCTGGGGCAGGACTGTGTCTGGTTCCCCTGGGGTCCCCACCTCTGAGGACATACCCTGGCCCCAAAGGAGCAAGGGGAGAGCCAGTAAGTGATGGCTCCTTCCCAGTGTTACTCACAGGAGGCTGGAGAGGCGGGACATGGAGCCAGGTGTCCCGTGTGAGCCCAGCCCTGCCATCTGCCAGCTGGGTGACTGCAGCGTTTCCGGGGCTCGGGCCTGTTGGGGAACACAGGGGGGGTGGACCCAGGAAAGGGAAAAAAAAGAGCTTCTCCAAGGGGACACTGGGCTGAGCGCGGGCCCATGGGGGAAATCCTTGGCGGGGGGGCCCTGTCCTTCCCCACTAGACACCCCTCCCTGAACCTTCCCCATTGGCTGCAGCAGGGACTGGCGCTGCCACCCTGTGCCAGGCATGCTCTGTCACCCCAGGCATGCTCTGTCACCTCCCGTCCCTCCAGCCTCAACACCACATTGTGCAACCAACTCATCCTGTTTTAAGAACAGAAAGTCCTGGGAAACCAGGATGGTTGGTCACCCTCCCCCACCTTCTTCTGCAGAGGAAGAGGGAGAAGCCGAAAGCCTGGAAGAGCCTGTCCTTCCTCTCCCTGGTGGGGAAGCTCTGCCTTACCTCCCAGCCCCGGGGTCCCTGACCCCAGGTGAGCCCACTCCTCCCTCCCCTGGGCTTGCTCTTTTTTTTTTTTTTTAAAGTTTCATTGAGATATAATTGGCATGCAACAAACTGCACGTATTTAACTTACACGATTTGCTGAGTTTGACGTGTGAACACACCCATTAAAACATTGCATGACGGAGAATTTAGAATCTAGATTCTAGATGATGAGCACGTCTGTCACTGGGAGCATGTTCCCCTCGCCCCTTGGGAATCCCGCTCCCCAGACCCAGACTACCTCTGGCCTGCTTTCTGTTACTAGAGATTAGTCTGCATTTTCTAGAATTTTATATAAATGGGTTTCCTACAATACCTATTATTTTTTATTAAGTTTTTATTTTAGGACTGTTTAAGATCTACAAAAAAGTTGCAAAGATAGCAGACTCCCCATGCACTCCACATCCAGTCTCCCCTATTATTAGCATCTTATGTTAGTAGGGTAAGTTTGTCCTGATGAATGAACCGATATTGATACATTATTAATAATTGAAGTTGGGCTGGGCGTGGTGGCTCACGCCTGTAATCCTAGCACTTTGGGAGGCCGAGGCGGGCGGATCGTTTGAGCGGGCGGATCGTTTGAGCGGGCGGAGTTCGAGACCAGCCTGAGCAAGAGCGAGACCCCGTCTCTACTAAAAGTAGAAAGAAACTAGCTGGACAACTAAAAATACACAGGAAAAAAAATTAGCTGGGCTTGGTGGCGCATACCTGTAGTCCCAGCTACTCGGGAGGCTGAGGCAGGAGGATCACATGAGCCCAGAAGTTTGAGGTTGCTGTGAACTAGGCTGATGTCATGGCACTCTAGCCTGGGCAAAGAGTGACACTCTGTCTCAAAAACAAAAAACAAAAACCAGAGAAAGGACTGGTCACTGTGGCTCACGCCTATAATCCTGGCACTTTGGGAAGCCAAAGTAGGAGGATTGCTTAAGGCCAGGAGTAAAAAACCAGCCTATGTACCACAGTGAGACATCAGCTCTACAGAAAATACAAAATTTAGCCATGTGTGGTATCGTGTGCCTCTAGTCCCAGATACTTGAGAAGCTTAGGCAGGAAGATTGCTTGAGCCCCGGGAGGGGCAGGGCCACGTGGTGGTGACCAGTTCAGAGCCTGGAGCCAGCCTGGGTTGCACCCCTTCCAGCTGGGGGACCCCTGCAAGTCACTTAGTCTCTTCTGAGGCTCGTGGAGACCTTCATCAACCACTTCCCGGGGTTGTGGGCAGGGTGAAATGAGCCAGCCTAGATAGAGAACTTGGCATGGTGTCGGCCCATCATAAGCCCCCACTATGGCTTTTCCGCTAAAGGGAAGCCCCATGGAGGGCAGGGTGCGTGTCCCTTGTCCTGTCATGTATCCTGAGCACCCAGTGTCACACAGAGGCACCCATAGGTATCTGTGAGATTAGTGAACAGGGCGTCATGGGGCCGACTTCCCCCCTCCCTCCCCTGTCTGTCTCTTCATGGAGGTCACATCTTGCAGGGGACGTCAGGTGTTTCTGAGTTAGACGAGGTGGCCCCTCCACCTGGGCTGGTCCAGTCATTCCTTCACTCCTGCCAGGCAAGGCGGGGCCCTTTCGGCCAAAGGAGCCCCCTGCTGCTGTCTCTGCGACTCCTCACCCTGGGCGCTGGGGTGGGGGGGCTCTGACCCTGTTCACCCCGCATGCTCTGACTCACGCCGGCTCCTGAGCCCACCCAGCGCGACTTGCCCACCTGTCGGTCCTGTGCCCGGGCAGGGCTTGCCCTCACTGCTCACTCTTGGCAGACGGACCTTCCTGTTTCTAAGAAAACCAGCTTTAATTGGTGATTATATCACGTCTTTGTACAGCGTCTTTCATCCCGGTGCCCACAGCACCCAGCTTGTTAAACAGGATCCTTAGAAGGTGCCGGGACTTCAAACAGTCCCCTGGCTCATTCGGGCGCCTCGCGGGCTCCCCGCAGCATGAGGGCCAGGTGGGAGCCCGAACATGACCTTGGAGGCTTCCCCGAGAACCCCCAACGTGGCCAGCCCTGCGGGGCCCTGCGGTGGGGCAGAGGGAGGGGAAGACCATCTTCCCTTTCTCCCCTCTCGCCCGCAGCCCCCAAGTCCCTCTGTCTGAGACCTCCTGGTCTTGGCCACCCCCTCCCCTCCTTTGAAAGGAATCCTGATCTCCATAGAGCTCGCCCCCCAACCAGCCACCTGGAGTAGATGATATAAATCAGGGCATTTGCTACACAAATGTAACTTTTATGCAAATCTCAAAGCCCCGCCTTTCAATATAGATTGTTGTTCCTGACATTTACCCCCTTCCTCTGCCCCCACCCTCTCTGGAGCTTTGCTGTGGGACAAAGATGGGCACCCCAGGCCTGACTTGGGACCCTCTGGAGACAGCTGCGGGGACCACCCCCATGAGGACAAGAGCAAAGCACATCTCACCAAAGCGAGCACTGTTTTCAACATTTCTATCTCAGAGGCAACACAGGCAATTTCACATCAAGGTGACGGTCTGTCCTGCCAGCAGCGTTTGGTCTTGCCCCTCGGAGCAGCGCATCTGCCAGCCAGCCAGAGCTGGGCTTGTACCCGACAGCCCTCTCCTGCAGTGAACGGCTCTTTGCTTCCCTGCACGGAAGGACTCAGCTCTACCTAGATTGCGCACTCACCAGTAACCAGGGAGATCCAAGTCAAGGTCCCCATATGGGCCAGTTCCCAGGGACTGTGGTGACAAAATGCCGTAAACCGGGGGCTTACACGGCAGGAATCGAGTGCCTCCTGGCTCTGTTCCCCTCATCTCTCTCCCGGCCGCTGGTGGCCTCCGGTGTTCCTTGGCTTCTAGATGGTTCTCTCCAAGCCTTCATGCCCTCTGTGCCTATGTCTGGATCCCAATTTCCCTTTTTATAAGGACAGCAGTCGTGTTGGATTAGGGCTCACCTTGTGGACCTCATGCTAACTTGATTACCTCTGTGAAGACCCTAGCCCCACAGAAAGTCACATTCTAAGGTGGGAGGGGTAGTTAGGACTCTAACATATCCTTTCTGGGTAAGGACACAGTTCTACCCGTCGTTATACCAGGAGATACGGGTTGGATTCTTTGAATTGGCAACAGTGACCAAGTCTGGGAGGGCGAGACCAGCAGGGTCTCTCTGGCTGTGGGCGCCAGCCAGGCGGAACCTCTCCCACCGTGGTGGCACGGAAGCAGGGGGGACTCATGGTTAGGCCTTTGGGGCCTTTTGAGGCTCAAAGATGTCACGGCCACACTTGGATTTTTAGAACTTATACTACAACACGGCCAAGCTCAGAGCTCGGGATAGAGAATGCAGTCTTCCCGTGATGAGGCCGAGGCAAAGTGTTGATCTGGGAGGCTTGGAAAGTTGGGGGTCTCTCATTCAATCTCCCACACTTCTAACACAGTCATGCGCCGCATAACGAGCGACATTTTGGTCAATGACAGACTGCATTTATTATTCGATGGTGGTCCCATAAAATTATAATGGAGCTGAACAATTCCTATGGCCCAGCCGTTGTAATGTTGTAGCATAACCCATTACTCACGTGTTGGTGGTGACGCTGGTGTAGACAAACCTACTGCGTTGCCAGTCTTATAAAAGTTTAGCACGGACAATTATGTATAGTACATAATATCTGATAATGACTATGTTACTGGCGTATGTATTTATTATACTATACTTTTTATCGTTACTTTGCAGGGTACTCCTTCTACTTACATAAAAAAAAAAGTTAACTGTGAGGCAGCCCCAGGCAGGTCCTTCAGGAGGGATTCCAGAACAAGGCATTGTTGTCATAGGCTGTCCTGAAGACCTCCCAGTGGGACAGGATGTGGAGGTGGAAGACAGTGATATTGGTGATCCTGACCCTTTGTAGGCCTAGGCTCATGTGTGTGTTTGTGTCTTAGTTTTAACAAAAAGTTTAAAAAGTAAAAAAAAAAAAAAAAAATTAAAAACAGAAAAAAAGCTTAGAGCATAAGGATATGAAGAAAGAAAATATTTTTGTACGGCTGTACAATGTGTTTGTGTTTTAAATTAAGTGTTATTACAAAAGAGTCAGAAAGATCAAAACAATTGAAAAGTTTATAAGGCAAAAAATTTATACTAAGCCGAGGTTAATTTATTATTGAGGAAAGAAAAATATTTTTTATAAATTCAGTGTAGCCTAAGTGTGCAGTGTGTATAAAGTCTGTAGCAGTGCACAGCAATGCCCCAGGCCTTCGCGCTCACTCGCCACTCACTGACCCCCTACCCCCACCAGAGCAAGCTCCATCCATGGTAAGTTCCCTATACAAGTATGTCATTTTTTATCTGTTATGCCATATTTTTACTGTACTATTTCTATGTTTAGTTACATAAATACCACTGTGTTACAATTGCCTAAAGTATTCAGTACAGTAACATGCTGTACAGGTTTGTAACCTAGGAACGAGCTGTATCACATAGTCTGGGTGTGGTGTGGGCCAATACCACCTGGGTTTGTGTAAATACACTCTGTGATGTCCACACAATCACAAAATCCCCTAGTGATACATTTCTCAGAATGCGTCCCCATTGTTAAGTGACACATGACTGTGTAATGTTGTAGACTAGGAGACTTTTGCTATCCCTTTATTTAAAGTTTAAAAATAAGCAAAATTCTATATTGTTTCGGTGTACATGTATATGTAATAAAATAAAATAAGCAAGAAAATAATAAATACAAATTTAGGATGGCTGTTACTTGGCTTTGGGGAAGGCAAGTGGGTAGGGAGGTATAAGTGATGTGAGTTATTGGTGATATTCTAGTCCTTGGGTTGGATGGTGGGTTTATGGGTGGTCATTTTATCAGTCAATCAATCAAGTAAATGGAGGGGAAAAAAAAAGGGCCAAGCCTTGGCGAATGATCAGGGTGTCCCATGAACCAAAGTTCACAGTTAATCTAATTTTCTAAACGTGAGGTCCAGGAAGTTCTGCTAGGCCATCTGCTGTGTAAAGGCACCAGCCAGACCCAGACAGTGTGAGTGTGGGTCCTTGCTATCCCCCAAGCTCCTAGAATCTCTCCTGCAGTGTAGCTGTTTTCTCCTAAGGCAGGCCCAGACTGTACTCAGAACTCTATGATGGCACCTACCCAGAAGGGTAGAATCCTTCTCACACTTCACACAGAACACCATCCTTCTGGGTATGCAGCCCCAGGAGAGGTCAGCTGGGTGGATGGCCCCGTGCCTCCTCTAGGACATGTGTCTTATTTGGTTGAGGCAAGAAGTTGGGAAACTGTGCCTTGAAGAAGGTTTGCCATGTACAGCCATCCAGGTTGTGCATTGCTCAACTGAAGAGGCCACCATTTCCATTGTAGCCTAGGTTCTAAGTTGCAGTCTGTGTAAGTGGCACCCCTGGAGCTGTGCGAGGCATACCTTGTGCAAATACCCATGTCAGCCCAGCCTCAGTCTGATTCCAGGGATGTGGGATTAAAGGCTGAAACGTGAGGGTTGTTGTGGGCCATGTCTCCTGCAGCAGCATTCAGAATCACGGGACACCTGCGATTCTAGATCAATCTGTGGCCAGATTGAGGCATGGAGCAAGAGAGGAACCCAGGAATCAAGCAAAGACAGGTGGAGATGAGCACCTTAGCCTGGCAGAAACGAGGCTCCAATAGGCCCTCAGCCTGCCCCCTGCCATGCCTCCCCTCCACAGCCAGGGCTCTGCACAAACAGTCCTTGAAGTGACAGGCTTTGACTACACCTGCGCCTTGGTGACTACCTTAGCCTGCAACATCCTCTCTCCACCCTGTGACCTGGCCAGGCCACGCTGATGCCACCTCCCTTGGAAACTTCACCTCCTCTGAGGGGACAGAGGGAGGGAAGGAGGGACAGAGGGAGGATAGGGAAAGGGGAGGGAAGGGGAGAGCACATCTTCTAGTCCTTTCTGAGAAAGGATCCATGGGCGTTCAGTACTTAGAGACCGTTCATGACTGAAGTGCCTTTCGTTCTGCCCTCACCCCCTAGTGATTGGCTGGGGTATAGACGTCTGGCTTGGAAATTATTTTCCCTCCGACTTTGGAAGGCATCGTTCTGTTGTGTTCTTGCTCCGTGTTGCTGAGACAAGTCTGAAGCCAATCTCATTTCTGAATGGAGCCTGTCTTTGTGTCTCCTCAGCGTACCCAGGGCGGGACCTGGCCTAAGTGGACGAAACCAGCTCAGGGACCCAGGCCACACGCGTTGCTGCCAGAGTGCCCGCTGCGTGCTGGGGCCTGTGCTCGGGCTGGGGTGGGGAAGGAGGCAGACGTGGCTTGTGTTCCCTAGGAACTCCACATCCAGTAGGGCAGGGCGCAACTGCCCACGTGTGTGCTGGGACCATGTGGCCTTGACAATGGGGGGACCTTATCAGGGACAGCCCTGTCCTGTGCCAATGGCCAGACAGGATTGGCAGCCCCTGTTTGTGAGCAGCAATGTGTTCCAGACACAGTGTGCTAATCCCCACGACAAACGTGCACAGGGGACAGGGAGAAGACTGAGCCCTCGGGGGAAAGATGCAGGTGAGGTCACAGCACCAGGCCCAGCAGGACTCCAGCCCAGGGCCATTGGAGCCCAAATCCATGCCCTCATCCTCCCATGGCCCCAGAGCCCTGTGGAGAGGCCTGCGGCGGTGCAGCTGGTGCCCTGCAGGTCGGCCCACCACGCTGGGTGCTGGAGGGATGACTTCCGGGAGCTCCTCCTCTCCACCAACTCCCACTGGGGGTGCCCCGCCTGTGGGCTGGGTGGGTGGCCTGGCTCAGTGATCATCCTGGAGGGTGGTTGAGGTCAGACAAAGGTGATAGCAGGGAAAGTCAGGCTCATGTCTGGGCGTGGCAGGTGGGGGGTTAACAAGTGGCTCAGCTCGCCCCGACCCTGCCTGGGCTGTCAGCTGCTGGGTGGTGGGCGACTCGGTTGATCTCTGAGCCAGGGCAGCAGGATGCAGCTCGACATAATTATAGTTCGTCCTGTTGCTGCCACTGGCTCTCGGGGGAGGGTGTGAGGCGTTTCCAAGCAGCATAGAGCCCCTATTAACACAGCAAACTGGGCCTATGTAGCAGCCTCCAGGCCCTACGAGGGCTGCAACCCAGGCAAAACGTGAGCCACCGCCCGCTGCGGGATGCCCCAGCCCAGGAGGCCCATCCGGATGCACCTCTGGGCTGAGCAACTCCCAGGTACACCTTCAGGGATGGGGTGGGAAGGGTCCCGGCTGGAAAAGTGCTGGAGCACCTTGAACTGGCATCTCAGCTGTCTAGGGGAATGAGGAGTTCTGCCTGGCTGTCAGGGGAAAGACGGGGAAGCAGAGGGCCTGGCCCTCAGCACCCTCCAGGGCCCAGCGTGTCCCTCCCCTCCTGCACGTGACCCCGGGGGCTCCTCCCTCCCTGGCGCTCTCTCCTGCTCGGAGCCCCACAGAAATGCCCGCAGGGGCCTGGGTCCCCACACACCATCCCCTGGCCCCATTTGCAGCGGGCAGGGGTCCAGCACAGCAGGGGGGCAAGGGGCTGGGCCTGCGGGTGGCGAAGCTGCCGTGACCTCCTTCCCCTCTCTGAGCCCCAGTGTCTACTCTGTGACAGACAGCGAGGCAAGAGCAGGCCGAGGGGGGCTCCTCTCGCCCAGGGCTTGTTTCCTGGGGTCAGGGAAAGGCACCTGGGGACACAGAGGTGCTGACGAGGGGTGTCCCTGGTCTGGGCCAAGTCGGAAGGGGCTGGCACAGAAGGAAGGCCCAACCTGCTGTCAGCGTGGTCCTCAGCAGCAGAAGAGCCTGACCTCTCTTCCCTTCTCTGGCCCCTGTGCAAACTCAGGCCTCCCCTGGCTATGGACGGAGAGCCACAAGCTGCCACACTGTCCCACCCCCAGCTGGCTTTCCTGGCCTTCCTGAGCCCACATACTTGGCTGTGGGACAGAGTCCCTCAGGCCTGGATCTGAATTCCGGTTCCCCTGCCTACCCGGTCTGTGACTTTAGGCCATTTTATGCCCAGGCAGGGTGGGAGTGGTGGTTGTAGAACATCTGCAAATTCTGGATGCTCTCCCTATGGAGAGGCGGGGTCTAGATCATTTTTCTTTGCCACAGGGCAGGGTTTTGTGACTGCTTTGGTAGAAGTGTCACCATGGGACTTTTGAGGTTAGGTCACCAAAAGCCATGGAGCTTGCACCTTATTTTGAGGGACATTTGTGCTGGAGGCCTGAGCCACCACATGAGAAGTCTGACAACATGAGGCGGCCATGCTATAAGGAAGCCCAAGTCACACTGAGAGGCCCTGTGTCTCTGTTCTGGTCATCAAGTCACCCCCAGCTTTAGTGTCCCTCAAGCTGAGGCCCCAGACATCATGACAAGCCATCCTAACTATGCTTTTTCTGAATTTCTGACTCATAGAACCTGTGAGCACCCCCTTATGTTTTGGGGTGACTTTTTACAAAACAACAAATGATTACTCAAGCAGTGAGATTGAAATGTGATCTGTAGGGGACGAGTAGTACATCCACAAGCCACTCCCTGGGGCTATGGGGGCCGTGGGAAGATGAGAGCATGAATTTGGAATCCCATGGCCCTGGGTTCTCGCCCTGCTGGGCCTGCTTGTGCTGTGACCTCAGGCACGCCACTGAATTTTCCTGAGGTCTCAGGGAAATTCTCTGAGGTCTCAGGACCTCAGGAAAATTCAGTGGCGTGCCTGAGGTCACAGTTTCTTCACTTGTCCCATGAAGCCGGTGTTTGACTTCCCAGGTTTGTCATGAGGGCTCTGAGAGTTGTGACTGGAGCACGGTGGGTGCTGGTAAACTGTGGCTACCAACCTATCTGGTCCTTGGCAGAGGACAGCTGCTCGTGACAAGATCCTCTGCCAAGAGACATGTCTCTCAGGCTTCTAGAATGTTCTGCTGGCACCATGGCTCCCATGCCCGTGGTGGAGGGGAGGTGCGTCTGCGTCCTGCCCTTTCTGGCCTGTCTAGGGCAGAACGGCCCCTTGGGCTCCTCCTCCCTCCTTCCCAATGTCCTGGCTATGCACCACGGCTCCCCTCAGACGCTGTGGCCCAAACACAGACAGTGGGCTGGGTCCACAGAGACACCCACAGCCACGGGACTCCTGCCCACATCTCCTGTCCCCACCTCTGTCACGTACTCAGGAAAAGCCCCATCGTGGGGGGCGCCCTCCTGCAGCCACACTGAGGAGTTCCTGACAGGCGGGAGCCGACCCGGGGCCAGAGGCCGGCTCAGCCAGAGCAGCCCACACCGAATGTCTCGGGCCGAACCCTCATCTGGGGCCAATCGCCTCTTTCTCCCTCTCGCCCCACAGGAAATTGCCTCTCACATCCGCATCCCTCAACTCTCTTATTACCAGGTGGGACGGCTGCGATTCCGAGGACAATCAGGGGTGGTCTTTTCCCAAAGTCCCCAGGGGCCCGTCCTCCCCAGCCCCCCCTCTATCTGGAAGCTTCCTCTAATTTGGAGGCAATTAGAAAAGACAAGGAAACCTTAAAATGAAGAAGAATGCCTCCCAGAATGCCTCTTGCGCGTTTTCTAGCTCGGCCCAGCGGGCTGGGGAATGTGCTCTCTCACTGGCAGAAGCGCCACAGAGCCATCCCACCCAAGGGCCTGTGGTCACAGCGTCCTGATGTCAAAACAGCTGCAAGGCTGACAGCTGAGAGGAGGAGAAAGGGGTAGGGTTTGTCTGCCCCGTGGGCTCAAAGTCACCCTAATCCAGAGCAGAGGGGTCTCTGAGCTGAGTCTGGGAGCTCTTGGCTGGGTCCTGCTTCGGCTTTTGAGTTCACCTCCCGATGGTCCGGCCCGTCCCTCTGAGCAGCCCTGTCCCCTCCGCTGCCCTCTCTGTGCAGTGTGCTGGAACTGTCCACACCTTTACCTGCCCTTCCACCAGGACACAGACAACTCTCCTCGCGTCCTCTGCATCCCTCAAGGCCCAGGCTGCTGGCCCAGGGCCCCTCTGAATGGGGTGTGGCACTCTGTCTGTGTCCCCTCATTCTTGGAGCCACGCTTGTTTCCGGCACCACCGTCTGCAGGGCCCAGCACTCAGTAGTACTCAACAGATATTGAATGCATGAATAAACTCAGTACATTCTGTGACTAGGTTACCAGAAGGTTCCAAACCCCAGGGATTGTCACGGATGAGTTCTTAGTCCCCGAGAGCACATGGTATAGAGCTGCAGCAGATAATTGACGAGCATTTGCTAATTTGAGTTGCCTTTGAGATTGTGTGGGAAGCGGCAAGCTCCCCATGACAGGGAGTTGCAAGCAAGGGCCACTTGATGGGAAGCAGCAAAGGGCACTCAGCACCTGGCAGGGCTGGATTCAGAGGCCCGATGGATTCCACTGGGCTGCTGAGGTCCCCCTGGCCTGAAACCCTGTTGTAACGTTCCAGGTGGGAAGTGTGTATGAACAAACCCCAGGAGCTTGAGATCTGTGTAAGAGGCTGGGTGGGGGTGTTCAGAGCTGCATTTCTGGGGGCCCCTCTGTGTTCCTAGGAGGCCAGGGGGCTGCAGACTGAACGTCAGTGGTGGCGAGCGCACAAGCCCTAAGGGAAGGCAGGTGGTCCTTGCTCAGCAGGGTGCAGGTCTCAGGGAGCTGGGGACTGCAGCAGGGGAGGGCACGGGAGGGGTGCTCTAAGGCAGGCAGGAGGTTTGCGATGGGGGAGAGTGGGTGCGATGTGGGCAAAGGCTTGGAGGAAGGAGATTTCTGGAAGTATTTGGAGAATAGTGGAGAACAGAGTGGTGGCTGGCCAGGGGAGGGGCCGTGGACAACCTGTTGATCCTGAGGAGTTACAGGTGGGTGGTTAGGGGTGAGGGTTCAACGGGGAGTCATCTGGTACTCCCTGGTGTCTGGGTAACAGCTGCCACCCTGCCAGGGGCTGGCTTCTCAAAGGCAGCTGGTCTCTTTCCAAGCTCCCCTCCTGGCCTTGTCATTCTCGGGTCACCTCTGGAGAGGGGCGTGGTCTTCACGAGGGGCTAAGTATCCTCGGACTCAACCCAGGCAGACCTGGAATTCCAGTTCTGGAGGCTACTTGCTCCCAGGAGTCCCCAGCTGGGAGCAGAGATCCCTCAGGAGTGTCTCTGACCCCAAGAACTAGCTGTGGCCCTGTGGCCGGATGGGTCAAAGTGTGACCAACCATGGCACTGACTGGCTGCAGCCCCATCCAGTTGCAGCTGGGAGAGGCTGTGACTTCCACCAAGGACGCCAGCGATGTAGGAGGCTCTGCCCTCCAAACCCCAAGACAGTGACTCTAAAGGCCACCTGCTTCCCATGGCACTAGGTTGCCTGATGACAGCTTCGAGGGGTCTGGGCTGCTGGCACAGATGGGGAAAACTGAGGATCCGTGTGTCTCTGAGCTGGGCTCCCACAGTGAGGGCAGAACTCATGGCTTCCTGTTCTCGGGGCTGCTGCACCCTCACACCCCCACCCCCGGGACAAACGTCTCCCAACCGTCTCATCCTGGGTTTACCGTCTCCACGAGATTTCCGACTCGCTCTTTCGGCCTCTGTCTAGGAAGGGGCAGGCCAGGGAGGGAAAGCCCTTGTGATTCACCCACGTCTCACCCTGACTCTTGCACTTCCCTCCCCCGGGTGGGCCGGGTGGCTCTCCACGTGCTCAGGCCTGTCCGGCCTTCGGGAGCCCTCTGCGGCCCTGGGCGTGCTCCCCGGAGGCCAGAGCTGTGCATGTGGAGGCCTCAGGCCAGCAGGAAGCCAGAGGCAGGAAGCAGGGCGGGTTGGGAGTTATCTCTCCAGATGGCATCATGTCCCCCGCTCCGCAGCCCAGAGCCAGGACGCCCCAGGGCCAGGCTTGCAGACTGGGCAGGGAAAGTCTACACCCTGGCCACTCTCCTGCCACCCAGGCCCTGAAAGAGGCAGGCACCTGTCCTGGTCACACAGCCCACCTCCCACAGCAGGTCGAGCAGTGGGACTGGAACACAGGCTCCTACCCCAGAGCTGGGTCCTCCTCCGCCCCGGCCTGCTGAGCACCTGCGGAGTGTGTGGTTGGCCCTCCGGGGCAGGCACCAGGAGAGGAGCCCTGTCAGGGACAGCATGGCAGGGCCTGACCCCAGCTCTGGGCAGAGCTGGGGTCACAGGTGCTCAGGGAGGTCAGAGGGGCTGGCCAGTGTCAGCTGTAGCCAGGGACGATGAGGAGAGGACAGGGGGAGGGGAGAATTTGGGTGGGCAGAACCTTCTGGAAGCTTTCTTCTGGAATCACTAGAAAGAGGGGCTCTCATTTTGGCCCCACCTCTTACCACTCTTGGGTGAGTCACTTAACCTGTGTGCCTCAGTTTCCTCATCTGGAACATGGGGTAAGGATCGAATGTGGGATCCCATGTTCCAGGACACAGCCTGACCCCCTGTGTGTGACAAACGTCATCTGTTGTTATTACATACCCTTCCCCCGACGCCAGGGATCAGCCGTGCTGGGGCTGGGGGGCCTGAGGCCAGCTCTGGGGACAGTTAAGCTCTCCAGCTCCTGAGGACCAGTGGGCTCAGCGCCTGACCCCAGCACTGCCGGCCCTGGCAGCCAGTCAGATGGGGCGAGCCCCAGGAGCCGCCTTTGAGGCCAGGCCGGGGCTGCGCTGGACTCATGGGGCTGCCGGGGCCAGGTGTGGGCTCTGTTTGGCCTCTACTGGGGAGTCCTTGGACTGGGTGGGCCCGGGGTCTGCCTTCACGCTGGCGTATTGGAGAGGCAGATGCAGAAATCCTCTCCACAAGCAGACTGGGGGTGTCACGTCCTACTGTTGATAGGAGAGGACTGAGCTCCCTAGAGGAGGTGTCACCTGCCCCCCATATCACATAGCTTGCAGGGGCTGGCCACATTGCAGCCTGAGTGTCCCCAGTTGCCACGTGGTGGTCTCCCTGACCCTCTGTGGCTCCAGGCCAAGTCTTCCCAACTGGTTGCAGGCCTCAGCTTACTGCATGTCCTTGGCCAGGTGCCCCTTCCTGGGCCCTGGTCGCTTGGCTCTAGAGGAAACAGTTGGCCGGGGCTCGCGGAGATCCTCCAGGCTTAGGCGGTCTCTGGATCCAGGGCTTTGGCCCAGGCATCCCATAACCCCATCTACTCCGAATGGCCTAAGGCAGGTGCCTGGCAGGGAGGCCCGGTCCTGTCCTTTGTCACCTTCCACACTGTTGCCAGGCCTGGCATGCGGCCTGGGAGGAGCATATTTAAGGGCCAGCCCCCAGCCGCCCCCAGCCCTGCTGCAGCCGAGGGAGCTCTCCAGACCATGGTAGGCTGCAGCTGCCCTGCCTCCTGCCACCGCCTCCCCCGCACCTGCACCCGCTCCCAGGGAGCTTGGTTGCAGCTGTGGCTGCTGTCCCCTCCCGCTTGCCCCTGGGATTACCCTCCTGCCCTCATTCTTCAACTCTGACCTCATCCCATGACCTTGACTTCGTTTGCAATCCTGACCTTCACCTCAGGGCCCAGCTCACCCTGACCTTGACCTTGCTCTGGTATTGTCCCTGGTCTGACCCGCTCTTCACCCTGGGTGCTGCGCCTGGCCCTGGCCCTCCCTGGGCTGCCCTCGCTGTGCGGCTGGTCCATCCAGGGGGCCCTGAATTGAGTCCCTGCTTCCCTGACTTGGTGGGGGCTGCTGAGGTGAAGGGTGGGGGGAATGAGGAAGAGGATGGCAGGAGAGACGGGGTGGGCCAGGCTCCATGTCCCACTGAGAGGACATGGTGCTGGGGACAGTGTGGCTCTCCTGGACTGTGGTGCTACTCTCGGTCATGCAACTCCTTACTGCTTGTGTCTCCCGCCTCGTTAGTCCCTCTTGGCCCGGGAGCACTGACCGTTGTCACAGTTCAGCTCGCCACCTCCCAACCGCCTGAGGGCCTAGGGCCTTCCTGTGTCTTGAGGGCCAGTCCCTCCCTGTCACCCTCAGGATTGCCCATCTCCAGCGGTTCTGAGAGGTCTTCGGGGACAGGATGGGGCCTGATTCAGCCCTGGGTCCCTGGGACTAGGCACAGGCCTGGCTGGAGGGCGGCAGGTGTCTAACACATGTCCCGATGCTGTGAGGTAGGTGTGCTGTTGGTTTGACAAATGGGGACACTGAGGGTCAGAGAAGGCAAGTGACGTTTTTAACATCACAGAGGCTGTGATCAGAAAAGCAGGATTGAAACCCAGGGCCAGCTGACCCCTTCTCTCCTGAGATGGTCCTTTCGGGGAAATTTTATTTTCAGGGACCCATTCTCGAAGGGAATTTCCAAGACAGCCAGGCCCCCCGGGCCTCAGGACCCCCTGCGCAGTCAGAGAAAAGCACCCCCTCCTCCTGGCCGAGCACTGGGGCACACTAGAGCCACAGGCAACCAGGTGGTCACGAGAGTCTGGGTGGGCAGGGCTGGGGACCCCAAGGCGGGGCTGGGTCCCCGAGAGCCAGCGCAGAATCCCCCACAGGCGGAAGTGATCATTTTTTATTAATCAGAGGGAAATGTATATGTAATTATGTGAGATGAACTCTGCAGGGAAGTTCTTTTCTTTATGATGTCTGAAGGGATTTATAAATATTACAGAGCTTTTACAGCATCATAACGTCCCGGCCGCCCTGCCAGCCCCTTTCAAAGGATTAGTGGAGACAAAGCACCCAGTAAAAGCTAATTATAAGTCAGCCGGGCGCTGCCGCTCCTGACGTGGGGCCAGGAGCCGAGGGGAGGCGGCCAGTGCGGGTGGGGCCGGGCGTGAGCTGGGGGCGGGGGGACCACACAGGCTCTGGGGGCAGGTGGGGGGCAGAGGAGCCGGGGAGCCCGTGCTCTGGGGGCTCTAATGATGGCTGCGGAGGGTGAGGTCGCTTGGGGGGTCTTGGGGACCTAGAGCTTTCAATGACTGCCTCATGGGGGACACTCCGGTACCATGATACCCCAGAGGCAGGAAGGCCAGTCAGGGACCCCCATGTCCTCCACGTGGGTGGTCACCTGCCCTGCCTGCTGCCGTGGGCCTGAGCTCTGGGCAACTATTTCTAAACACCAGCTGATCCCTGCTCTGAGCCAGGCCAGGGTGGGGGCAGGAGAGGCCAGTGCTGGGACACAGGGGGCTAGCCCAAGGGGTTCACTTAGTTGGGGAGATAGACACCCAGAGCTTGTTAGGACAGTGTGGTACTCGCTGTAGGGGTGACAGTCCACCTTGGAGACCTGTGGGGAGGGGAGAATGGCCTGGGGTCAGAGAAAGCTTCTCAGAAGAGGTGACAAGTTGCTGAGCCTGAAGGATGGATAGGATCCTTCCAGACGGGAGGCAGGGAGGCCTTCCAGGCAGTGGGAATGGCAGGGCCAAGTCAGGAGAGAAGGCAGGTTTGGGGAGGTAGGGGAACTGGGTGGGAGGGAGTAGAAGCTCTGGGTCGGGACAAAGGCTGGACGTTCTCCTGAGAACATGAGGGAAGGTTCTAGCAGCTGATGGCAAGGTAGGATTCCAGCCGTAGCAGAGGGTGTTGGGGCAGGGAATGAGGACCCCGTGCAGAGGCTGAAGATAGCAGAGGTGCACCTTCCGCTTCACAGCGCGGGCGTTGACCCCCTTCCGGAGCCCGGGGGCTGGCCAGGAAGCAGCTGTCTGGCCCTGGGGGTGGCTGTGGGCTGGGAAGACGTCCTGATTATCTGCTCGTCCTCCCTGGGAGCGGGGTCTGTCTGCCGTGGGCTCCGGGAGGGCGAGTCGGTGTCGCTGGGGACCCGCCGCTCTAGGAGATGGGGGGCGCTGACGCCCGAGGAAGGGGCTGCTGCAAGCCCTCACCTGGCACCTCGCAGGCGCCAAGAAGAGCCCGGAAAAGAGTGGAAGGCGGAGCCAGCTCCAACGTCTTCTCCATGTTCGATCAGTCCCAGATCCAGGAGTTTAAAGAGGTTGGTCAGTCCCTTAGGGAGCTGGGCACAGGGTCAGCCTTCAGTCCCCGGGGCCGAAGAGCAGTTGTCATTACTTTCTGAGGCCACCCTGGCGTGCCTCAGAGACTAGACGTGTGACCTCTCTCTGTATCCGAGGCTGTGCTTGCTGTGTGACGATGAGCACGGCCTTTCTCTCTCTGAGCCTCAGTTTTCCTCTTTGAGCCAGGCAGCAGTTGGGAGGAGGACAGCCCTTAGGGGAAGGTGTTGGGGTGGGGACTCGGCAAGGACTGGGCTGTCAGCCGCTTAGTGCCGTGTCTCTGCCAGGCCTTCACCATCATGGACCAGAACCGGGATGGCTTCATCGACAAGGAGGACCTGAGGGACACCTTCGCCGCGCTGGGTGGGTGGCCGGCAGCAGGGAAGCGTGTGCTGGAGGGAGAGCTGGGCCCGGGCAGCTGGGGCAGCAGGGGCAGCAGGGCAGTGGGCACAGACGTGTGACGGGCGCCTGTGCTGAGGGCGCAGGGGAGAGGTGGCCGCTGGCGGGGAAGCCAGGGGAGGGCCTGAGGGCTGGAGGAGGACTCAGTCAGGGAAGAGGAGGACAGTCCAGGCACAGGAGGGGCTGGGGGTGGCAGGATCGGGAGAGCAGGCGGGAAGCTGGGGGCAGGGAGGTTGCAGCTCTAGGGAGGCTTGTCCCTGTCTAGGGGCTCAGTGAAGGGCCTGAAGGGGCCAGTGGGGGTGTGAGGTGGGCAGAGGACTTAACCAAGTCAACTCTGTACTGAACCCGGAGCCCCTGGGAATCTGAGTGTCCTCTGGGACCATGAGGAATCCACCTCCAAGGCGTCCCCACCTTCGGGCAGGGTCCTGACACCCTCCTGGGGCGCGTGAGCCCTGAGAGCCGGGCCTGCGGCCCCTGTGCGCCACAGCTACAGCTTCTTTGGGCCTCAGTTTCCTCACCTGTAAGATGAGGATAAGGACAGACTTGTTCCTTCCTGGGGAGGCCGGCGGGGGCAGAAGGATGCTGCTGTGGCTGGATGTCCCCACAGGGGCCCCCACAACCTTAGGGCTGAGTCGGGTGGGTGGGGTGACAGAGTGGGGAGGCTGCAGGACCCTCCATGGTCCCGAGCTCTGCTCCCCAGGGCTGTCTGCAGGCAGGGCCCTCCTGTAGGGCCCCCATTACGCTCCTGGGTGCCCCTCCTTCCGCAGGCCGCATCAACGTCAAGAACGAGGAGCTGGAGGCCATGGTGAAGGAGGCCCCTGGGCCCATCAACTTCACGGTCTTCCTGACCATGTTTGGGGAGAAGCTGAAGGGTGAGCGGGCTGGGGCCCTAGGGAGGGGCCAGGGGTGGTGTGGCCTGGGGGGGCCCTGGTGCAAACACACACAGCACATGGGGGAGCACGGTGTGGCCCCCAGACACAGCCCCTGGGCACACACACCTTCGGCGCCCTGCCTTGGTTTCCACCTCTGCACTATAGAGTGGGGTGACTTATAAACCCTGCCATGTATGACCTTTGCCACCATCAGGAGGGCCCCTACCCCTCCCTGCCCACTCCCCCTCCCACCTCCCTACCTGTGGGCTCACTGCCTGCTGTGCTGATGGGGGCACATTGAGGGTCGCTGGGGACAGGGGGTTTCCGAAAGCTTCTATGGTGACTCCAGTGCAGGATGGGTTCTTCACCTTGTCTGTAGCCACTGCAAGCCTCCAGTAGAAGGATCAGGGAGCCCCATTCGCAAATGAGGACTCACAGGCTCAGAGAGGTTGTGACACCTGCCCCAGGTGCCCCAGCAGAGAGTGGCTGGGATGGTACCTCAAGCTCAAACCTTGGCTCTAACCACTGCACCTCCTGCCATGGCATCAGGCCTGGAGTGGGGGTGGGGCCCATCTCTTCCCCCTTTCTCTCCTGGCCCTGGGGAGCTCCCCCATAATGGCATCCTCTGAATCGAGAAGGGGTGGCTAGGCTGGGCAGTGGCTGCCCCAGGAGGTGAGTGCTGGGGTCACCCCTTCCCAGGCTGCCCTGCCCAGTGCTCTCCCTGTCCTCCCTGCCTTGGCCAGGCGTAGGGTCATGACCTGACTTCCACTGCCCCCCCTGGGTGACCTGGGACAGATTTATCTGCTTTCTGGACTCGGAATTTTTATCTGTAAAATGGGGTTTGTATTGGCTTCCAGAGGCTGCTGGGAGGCATAACCACAAACGTGGAGGCTGAAAACAACAGAAATATATTCTCTCGCAGCTCTGGGGTCTGGAAGTCCGGGATCTGGCAGAGGCTCGGAGAACCGTCCTTTGCCTCGTGCAGCTTCCGGGGTGGTACTCTTGCCGTCCCTCCTTGTGGCCACACAGCCCCTTCCTCTCATAAGAACATGTGCACTGCATTTAGGGCCCTCTGGGTCACCCAGGAGGGCCGACTCCATCTCATAGTCTTTAACTTACGCCTGTGAAATCCCTTTTTCCAAATAAGGTGACAGTCACAGGTTCTGGTGGACATATGTTTACGGGGCCACTGTTCAACCCACTGCCGGGGTACCCTACCTAACACCACAGATCTATTGGGTGAAAAATAGATGCTCTTGTGGGTCACGCCCCCCTGGAGAGTACAGTAGCCTCCATGCACATGTCCTGGCTGATCCCAGATCCAGAAGGAAGCTGACCTCCACCTGGGCGTTAAAGACCAGGACACTGAGGGTGGGGAGGGCAGGCACCCCCATCTGGGGCAGGCTGTGAACTTGGGGTTGTCCAGCTGGGTCAGGGGTACCCCTGGGCTCACCTCCAGGTAGCGGTGATTCCCAGGACTGTGGCTGCTGCCTCCTAGAAAAGTCCAGAAGCCCAGATGCTGGGGCAGGGTGTGCACTGTGGGAAAGCTGTGTGTGACTCTAGCCGGCCACTTCAAAGGAAGCAGATGGACAGGCCTGCCGCTTTTATCCAGAGCAATGTGGCTGAGGGAAACTTGAAAAGGGCCAGCAGAAAGGAGAGCCTGCCGGGCGGGCAGGTGGACCTAGGGGCCCAGCCCAGGGGGTGAGAGAGTGGGCACCTCCTGCCCCTAGAGGGTGTGTGCCGGGCCTGGGCGAGGGGGCCCTGCTGTATGGGCAGGAGTTTAGTGACACCCTTCAGGAGTGCTCAGGGGAAGGAGAGGGGGCTCTTCAGCTCACGAAGGGCCCCAAACCTGCTTTACAGATGGGGAGACAGAGGCCTAAACTGGTGTTCGTCCAAGGCTGGGCTGGAGCTGTGACCCAGGGCCTGGAGCTTCAGCTTTTTTCATTTTGCAGGGTGCCAGGCTGCGGCTCCAGCTGAGCCTGTCATGCAAACTCGGCCAGCATGCGTGACAGGCCGGTGGGAGGGGCCGGGAGCGGGGAGGGCAGGGGGCTGGGGCAGGCACCGCCTTATCCTGCCTGCTAATTGGGAAGAGGAGACTTTGTCATGAGAGTCCCAACTATGAGGCTCGCAGTCCTGAGAGCAGAGGCCCTCTCTGGGGAGGTGGGAAGGGAGGACGGCTGGCCCAGCCCTCCCAGCCGCCCCGACAGGGAGTGGCAGGGCTGCGGTGAGTGTCCAGCAGCTGGGTGCAGTCTGTGTGCGTGGTCCTGGAGCCAGCCACAAGCCTGCCCAGCAGTGAGGCTCTTCAAAGACGCTGGGAATTCTCCACTACTCCATGAACCCCACAAGGCTGTGGGCTTGGAGGCAGAGACCCCGCACCAGTCCCCGTCGTGACTCTTTGGCCATTCAACCCTCACCGGCCTGGAGCCACCCCCACCCTGCTTGGCCTGGCCAGGAGGGCCAGGAGCCCTGCCCCAGCTGGACCCTGGGCCTAGCCTCTGGGTGGACACCCCGGCTCCCTGCCACCCTGCCCAGGGGAGCCCACGGTGCTGCCCTCCAGGAGCTCCCAGGCCAGCAGGGCCAGCATGCGCCAGGCTCCATCCTCGGGGCCTGTCTCAGGGATGCTGAGTGACTCAGACACCCTCCCGTCCTGGGTGAGCTCCCGGTGTGAAGGGGAGACACAGAGCCCTGACCCAGTCCGACGGGGGAGTCACAGGGCCCCACCTGGCATCACTGGCAGGAGCACAGGTGGGAGAAGGAGGGGGGACTCCGCAGCTCCACGGAGGTGGGTTCAAATCCTCCCTTCTCTCATCAGCGGGGCTGTGGCAAGTGCCGGAAGCTCCGTGAGCTCGGCCCCACTGTGGCAGAGTGGGACAGCAGTGCCTACTGCGTGGCTGTTCTGGGGCTTCCGCGGGATGGCACAGTGACGCTGCAGGCACAGAGCTTGGCACAGACGTGTTTGTGGCCTGATCCTTTAATGTTTCTTGAAGTCTTACCATTATCCTGTGATCAGCAAACACCACCTCTGTCCCCATTTCAACGAAGACACAGCTGAGCCTTAAAGAAAGGAAGGGGGCAATCCTGGGTCCACAGAGAGCCAGAGGGGCAGGGTGACAGAGGAGAGGAGAAAGTGCTGGGTGAGGGTCGCCAGGTCACCTGCTGCCCTTTATGCTGCCTGCAAAGCCTTGGGGAAGCCCCTTCCTCTCTCTAGCCCTCAGTTTTCTCATTGGTAAAATGAGGGGCTGTGCACTCAATCCACTGTGGGTATCAAAATTACTTCTTCCAATGATGTCTTTCCCTGGAGCTGTGACAGTGACAAAAGCAGAACTGCTCCAGCTGCCCCCAGGTGCAGAGCTCTCTTCCTTCCACCCACAGCCTCTTGTGCACAGCTTGGGTAATGAGCGAGCCCCGGAGTTGCCACCCCATGGACTTCACCCATCATGTGGCAGCATCAGCTGGGAGACCTTGGACAAGTCATTTAACCTCTCTGAGTCTCAGTTTCTTCATCTGTGTAACAGGGACAATTGTCAGGAGGGCTAAGCACATAGTAAAGGCTCAGCCAGGGTCTCCATGTACCGTTGTGCAGGATGTTCACAATTATTTGTATGCAGCACCCTCATCTGTTACGACTATTTCTTGTTTTACTGAAACGTCCTTGCTCTTGCTTCAGATGGGCTTGACCTCCACTGGGGAGTAGGTGTCAGGGAGGAAACCCCACACAGCTATCCCCCTCTGGGAGGGATGGGACCTGCCCAAGCCCCCAGCCCCTGCCCAGCCAGGCTCCTGTCTCTGTGCGGCCCTCTCCACCGTCCCTTTTCTGCCCTGTGTGTGCTGCTTCTAGGCACGGACCCAGAGGAGACCATCCTCCACGCCTTCAAGGTGTTCGACACGGAAGGGAAAGGCTTCATCAAGGCTGACTTGTAAGCGCCCCCTGCCATCCTCGGCCCTCTCTGCCCAGAGGCTCAGGCAATGAGCCGGCGAGGCCAGGGGCAGGGTGGGTGGCCTCCCAGGGCCCTCCTGTGCCTGGAACTCAGCCGAGCTTGGGCACATCTGGCCAGGAGCGGGAGGCCACTGCCCAGCCCAGCAGCTGTGGCTTGATGTCCCTTCCCCTCTCTGGGTCCGGGTGTCCCCATCTCCATGTGTGTGGAAGTGGATACGGGAGGTGGGTCACTAGGGAGAGCTTGCCAGGGAGGGGGAGATGGGGAGAAGGTGAGCCTTGAAGGAGGGCTCCCAGAAGCCTAGGCTAGGGCCGGAACAGCATTATAGATGAGGGAACAGAGGGAGCGAAGGGCCAGGGCTTGGGGAGGAGGAGTCGGCAGTGGCTGGAGGGTGGGGTAGAGGGGGTGGGGCAGACTGAGCACACCAGCCCCTGCACCCCGGTCTGCTTGGGAGCATGGGAGAGGCCGGGGAGGATGGAGGCAGGGACACCATGGGGCCAGCCTGCAGGAGGGGAGGAGAGGGCTGCAGCTCCCAGGAGGGCCACGAGTGCAGGGGTGAGGAAGGGCAGACAGACAAGAGAAGAGCCAAAGGCCAGTGCCCACAGGGTCCAGGGTCTGGGGACAGAACTGAGCCAGACGTCAGCCAGAGCCTGAGTGGACGCCCAGATGGAGGTGAGGCCACCGCCCTGGGCAAGGGGCTGGCGAGGGCTGGGGAAGGGGACCAGCGTAGCCTGGGATGCATGAGGGGGAGGTGGCCACGGGCAGCTGTCCAGCGGTGGAGGTGGGGGTGCTGCTGTGTCTTCCCACCCAGTGAGAGCACAGGAGCAAAGGGCCTAGGGTGGCAGGGGGCCCCCAGACACTGCACCTGGGGGTGGTCCTGGGTGGTGCAATTTCCTCTCGGGACACAGGCTTCCTGACCAGTTGCTATGATGCTTTGGGACTCCAGGTTTGAGGCCAGTTCGCTGCCTGTTAGATCCTCCCACGTGGAGGTGGGGTGGGAGGGGCCGGTGGGGCAGGGGTGGGGTGGGCAGGGTCTGGCCAGCTCACATGTTCTCAACTCCAAGGTTTCGAGTCACACACGCCCTAGAGTGGGAGAGGCAGCTGAGGGCTTCTCCATGCTGCAGCGTCCCCTTCTCCACCCCTCCATTTTGGGGACCCGGGGAAGGACCAGGGCACCCCTAGGGTGACCTCAGCCAATCCCTCCACTGTCACCTTCATGCCCACTGGTGTGAGGTCACAGCTGGGAAGAACCCTTAGGGGACCCAATGTGGGAACTGAAGGCATCGCCCCGGGACACAGGACCTGGGAGATGTGGCCGCAGGCCAGACAGGACACGGCGGGGGCTCTGGTTGAAATGGAGTCTGTGAAAAGTCCCCAGCCTGGAGAGCTGGAAACTGTGACGGTCCTGTGGTAACATAAATAATGGAAAATGTGCGTCGGTCCTTAGTGAGGCCTGCTGCTGCCGGCGCCAGAGGACAATCTGGGTGCCCGGGGCCTGGCTCAGCCCTGCCCACTGAGTCCCCTAAGCCCTGCGGGGTCCTCTGGGCTTGAGGGGGCATCAGCCATTCGAAGATCCAGGAGGACACACCTGGGCAGGCCTTCTCGTGCCCTTGGCCAAGCACAGGCATCTTGTAGTCTGTAAAATGTTGTACACATGTCAGTGAAAGTCACAAGCTGGGAAAAGCAGTGTGCCCAGACCAGGGCACAGGAGGCCCCCGGCAGGGTTGGGAGGGCAGCTGTCTCCTTTCAGTAACCTGGAGGGCAATTATTGGTGCATGATGGGAAATTCTATTTGGTCCCCACCTGGTTCTCGGAAGAGAGCCCGCAGGGAAGCCAAGGCTCAGAGAGCTGCCTGAGGCCACATGGCCATCAGAGAGTCCAGGTAGGGCCAGCCCCAGGTTAGCGTCCTCCCAGGCCAGGACGCCCCCACCCCTACCCCACCTGCCCTCCTCACCCCTGCGATTTGCAGGTCCAAGCAGGGAAGCCCTTCCCCTGAACCCGACCCTTTCTCTCCCTGGAGCAGCATCAAAGAGAAGCTCATGACCCAGGCAGACCGGTTCAGTGAAGAGGAGGTAAATTGGGGATTTTCAGGGCGCAGCCCATTCCCTGTTCTGGCCACCCCCGCCCCACCCAATGCTCCACCTGGGCCAGGCTGACTCTCTGCTCCCTTCCCAGGTCAAGCAGATGTTCGCGGCTTTCCCCCCAGATATGAGCGGCAACCTGGACTACAGGAACCTGTGCTACGTCATCACGCACGGTGAAGAGAAGGACTAGGGACTAGGAGTGCCCCCCACATTCAGAGGTGGCACATGCTGGGGGTGGAGGGTGGAGGGGCGCTCCTGCAGCCAGAGGGTGCAGGGAAAAGCCCCACCCCACCCCCCTGTCTTATGGTCTGGGGACGAAGTAAGAATAAATAATGCTAACAAGGTCTGAGTTTGTGTGATTAATTCTCCGGTTGGGGAGAAAGCTAAACATTCCTATCTTTTTGGTTTTTCCAAAACTTTTTCGCTTCTCTGGCTTTGCTCACATGTTCCTGATGAGCTGGTGTTTAGAACTAATTGACAGTTTTAATGCTCCCCAGCTGGGCCACAGTCGCCTTCATTTATGTGGCTTTCCTAAGGCACCTAGTGCGTGCCAGAGCCAGTGCCAGTCCCGGGGCCTCCGAGAAGAGCCAGACCTGTCCCTGGGCAGGACGATCGTGCTGACCGTGATGCATGAGAGGGTCAGAGAGGGCAAACGGTGGGGAGAGGACATCTGTGGGAGCAGCAGGGGGCAGAACCAGAGAAAGCTGGCAGCAGCACCCTGGCCAGAGGCTAAGATGCACGGGATGTTTAAGGGGTAAGCAAAGACGTCTAAAACCGGACACACATAGCTCCGACCATCAAATAAAAAGTACATAAATTGGACTTCATCAAAATGGAAAACTTCTGCTCACCAGAAGATGCAATTAAGAATGTGAAAAGACGAGGCGGGGAATGAGAGGAGATACTGGCAGCATATAGATCACGACAAAGATCTCGCATCCAGAATATATATTTTAAACAATCCTATATACCAATACTGGAAAGACAACCAAAACTTAAAAAAAAAATAGAAAAGGTAGATGATAAGAAATAATATCTATATAGCCAATAAAGATCTGAAAAGATCCTCAACTTCATTCCTCACAAGGAAAATGCAATGATAATAAGGTTCACACTACCCTCTAGAATGGCTAAAATAATGAGACTGCCAGTACCGAGTGTCGGCGAGGCTGTGGAACACCCAGAACTCTTCATGGACCTTGGTGTAAAGTGGGCCAACCACTTTTGAACTCTGTTTGGCAATATCTACTAAGGTAAAGACATGCATATTCTGCCCTAGCAATTCCACTCCTGGGGATATACCTCCAGAAATGTCTGTCGTATAGCCGTCAAGACACATGCAGGAATTTACATGGTGGGTGTGGTGGCTCAGGCCTGTAATCCTAGCACTTTGAGAGGTTGAGGCAGAAGGATCACTTGAGGCCAGGAGTTTGAGACCAGCTTGAGAAAGAGCGAGACCTCATCTCTACAAAAAATAGAAAAATTAGCCAGGCGTGGTGGCGCATGTCTATAGTCCCAGCTACTGGGGAGGCTGAGGCAGGAGGATCACTTGAGCCCAGGAGTTTGAGGCTGTAGTGAACTAGGATGACGCCACTGCACTCCTGCCTGGGCAACACAGAGAAGCCATATCTCAAAAAAAAAAAAGACATGCAGGAATTGACAGATTTATATTAGTCTCAAATTGGAAACAACATGAATGTCCATCAAGAGCAGAATTGATAAATAAATGATAGTGTATTCATATGTGGGAATACTACACAGCAATAAGAATAAACTTCTGGTGCACACGACACGAATGCTGCTCATATATATTATGTTCATGGAAAAACACAGACCTAAGAGTGCATACTTTAAAAAGAAAACCTTTAATTGAGATATAAGTCATATATCATTCAATTCACCATTTTAAAGTGGCTTTTAGTATATTCACAAGGCTGTGCAACCATCGCCGCTATCGGTATCCAGAACATTTCATCACCACAAAAAAGAAATTCGTTAGTCACTTTCCATTCTTCCTGCACCAGCCCCTGGCAGCCTCGAATCTACTTTGTGTCTCTATGGAGTTGCCTAATCTGGACATGCATAGAAATGGAATCCTACAGTACGTGGCCTTAGTGCCTGGCTTCTTTCACCCAGAATAATGTTTTCATGGTTCATCTTTGTTGTTGTACTTCATTCCTTTATATAGCCAGATAATATTCCGTTTTATAGATATACCACATTTTGTTTATCTATTCATCAGTGGAAGGACATTTGGGATGCTTCTACTTATTGTAACAGCTATTATAAATAATCTACTATAAACCTTCATTTACAAGTTACTGTGTGAACATATGTTTTCAGTTAGTTCTCTTAGGCATCTATCTAGGAGTGGAATTGCTGGGTCATTTAGTAACTCGATGTTTAACTTTTTGAGCAACTGCCAAATTGCTTTTCAAAGAAGTTGTATCATTTTACATTCCCACCAGCAATGTAGAAGAGGTTCCAATTTCTCCACATCCTTGCCAACACTTGTTAATTTCTATTTAAAAAATAATTCTAGCTACTCTAGTGGGTATGAAGCGGTATCTCATTTTTATTTTGATTTGTATTTCCCTAGTGATTTATGATATTGAGCATCTTATCATGTTTTTATTGGCTGTTTGTATATCTTCTAGGGAGAAAAGTCTATTCGGTTTCTTTGCCCATTTTTAAATTGGGTTATATGTCTTTTTGTTGAGTTGTAGAAGTTCTTTAAATAGTCTAGATCCTTTTTAGATATGTGATTTGCAAATATTTTCTCCCGTTCTGTGGGTTGACTTTCCACTCTCTTGATAGTTACCCTTGGTACACAAAAGTCTTAAATTTCGATGAAGTCCATTTTATTTATTTTGCTTGTGCTTTGGATGTTATATCTAAGAAACTGCTGCCTAATCCAAGGTCATTAAGATTTACACCTATGTTTTCTACTAAGAGTTTTATAGTTTCAGCTTTCAGACTTTGAGCCATCTTGTTATTTTTTTGTGTGCTGCTCTGTGGTGTGAGGTAGGAGTCCAAGGTCATTCTTTTTGCATGTGGACATCCAGTTTTCCCAGCACCATTTGCTGATAAAACTGTTTTTCCCCATTGACTGGTCTTGGCACCCCTGTCAAAAACCAATGATCATGGATGTGTGAGTTTATTTCTAGATTCTTGTTTCTAATCTATTGATCTCTATGTCAAAGAGGGTATATGTTTTAATTCCATTTAGGAGGAATTCAAAACCAGGCAAAACTAATTTATGGCATTGGAAGGCAGAATGGTGTTTACCTCGTGGGGAAGGGCCATGAAGGAACATTCTGGGGAGTGGGCAATGCTCGATGTCTTGTTCAGGGTGGCAGGTGCTCAGGTGTAAATATGCAAGATCAGCAAGCTATACCATTAAGATCTGTGTACTTCATGCATTTTATTATATATGTTATATCCCAATAGAAAGAGAGGAAGGAAAAAGAGAGAAAGAGAGAAAAGGTGGAGAAAGAAAAGATGACATGTTCAGGAGGCAGGGTGCAGAGACCTTGGGGACCGAGGGGTGTGGGGAAGAGCTTTGGGGTCTCACAGGACTTGGCTTTGGTGGCTGCTGGCACTGCACCCCATGATGGATGGAGAGCTCTGAGGGGGAAGTGGCTGTGGGGTGAGGCTGGGCTCAGCGTGGGGGCTGTTGAGTGTGAAGTGGAGAAGCCCGGGAGACGCCGATGCTATGTCTATGGTGCCGAGAGGCAGCAGCTGCATGGGACAGAGGGCCGGAGACTGAGTAAGCTGGTGCGGGAAGAGCAGGTGGTGGAGAGGAGAGGCTATGAGCCAGTCTTGAGCGCTCAGGGCAGGAGGACCCACAGAGACTGGTGGTCGGGGCCAGGCTGGCAGCCCCCAGGCTGACGTCTGCACGTGCACATGCTCATCTCACCCCTATGAGGACAGCAAAGGAAACTGAGGCACAGAGCCTGCCCAGGGTTAATGATGGGGCTGGGAGTGGAACCTGCACCCATAAACTCCACCTCACCCTGTCTCCCAACCAGGCTGGGGTGTAACCTTAGGACAGGGTAACTGAGGTGGGGGGGAAGAGGTCCTTGGAGCCAAGGTGGGCAATGGGGATAGAATTCAGACGCTAAGAGGCTCAGAGGCAGGAGGTCCAGGGAGGTGACATGTGGGACCAGGCAGAGGGCCAGCCCGGTAGCAGCTTAACTGCAGGGGCTGTGCTCCCAGAAACTCAGCCATGGTGAAAGCTGTCCCCTCCACTTCACCTCCTCCCGAGCCCCTGCTGCCTCCAGGGGGGGTAAGAGAGAGAGGCGCCCCCACCAGTCTGGAGCGTCTGGCTCAGGGAACAGGGAGAGGCACAGGGCAGCCCAGGGGGACTGTTCGAAAACCTCATTCCTGCTTGCTCTCTAAGAGTTTGGCTTTCCTGGAAATCACAGACTGAGCCCTGTCTCAGCAGCTCAGGAACCCGTCGGACCTGTTCCCGCAGAACCAGGCCAGAGCCAAGCTGGAGGAAGCCGGCACTGCTGTGCACCTGCTCGCCAGCCACTCCATGACAGCCGGGCCTGCTGACCTGCAGGGGCCACGCTGCCCAGGACAGGCGGGCAGCCAGTGGAGAGGGCCGGGGGCTCCATGCAGGCTCAGAGAGGAGGCTGGGGACATTCATCTCATGTATTCCTCTGTCCTCAGTTCATCCATTCCTCTGCCCCACCTCTGTCCCCAAGGGCTTCTGATTGATGGCTGTGGCTGGGGTTGGCAGGGGGAGGACACCAGAGTGACGCAGCTCCAGTGGGAGCCCAGAAGGAAGAAAGGCTGTGGGCCTCTCAGGCAGTGAGGGGGCTAGCTAGGGGGCTGCTGGGGCGCCAAGCCTCCGGCCTCGGCCTCCCTTGGAGGCCAGAGCACGGCTTCTGAGAGGCCCTTCTGCCCGAGCTGTGGGTCACCGGTGGTCTTGGCTGCCCCTGACCTGAGCCCATCACTGGCTGCCTTCAGTCTCCGTGACTCCCCAGCCAGTCCTCCAGGGCTGGCTCTGCACGATCCCCGAGGGCTTCCCCCAAACCCCACTCTGGCCCCTGCACAGGGGTGATGCACAGAGCTGCCCTTCCAGGGGTGGGGCTAAGGCTCTTGAGAGCCAGGCAGAAATCAGCAGAAACACGTATTTGGTGGATGTACCATCTGTCCTGACTTACATCTGGAATCACCTTTCTACAGGCACAAGAACCCCCCGCTGGCCTCCCTGACCTCCCGAGTCACTGTCCCCTCGGCTCTGGGGCCAGGTGCACAGCTTCACTGAGGTCCTTGAATGCTCATGTTTCCTCCTGCCACAGGGCCTTTGCCTGTGCTGTCCCACCCTGTCACCCCCACCCCCTTGGCAGCTATCCTCTACAGGTTTCAGCTCAGCAGCGAGTCTCAGGCCCTGATGCAGAATGGCCCAAATGGCTTTCCGTGCACATTCATGGCACACAGTGCTTACGCTGGGGAGTTGCAAGAGGTGTTTTTCCTCCCCGCGGTGCTGCAAGTCCCTGAGGTCAGGGATCAGGTTGGATTTTGCCCACGGCTGTGCCCTCAGCACCCTGCGCGGGGCTGGCATGTGGAAGACTCTCGGGAAACATTTGACCTGCCCCAGGAGGCCCAGAGAGCAAACCCGGAAGCACGTGGGGCGTCTGGAGGCAGCTGTGTGGCTTTGGGACGCCAAGACGCTGCGGGCCGGAGGTTGACGCTTGAATTGGAGCTGGTGTGGAGCCTCGTCCGGCTCCAGGGGACCTGCCCTGTCTGCCTCAGTGTCCCCTTAGGCAGCATGTAACCTCAGAGCCCCTTGTGTCTCACGGGTCTCCAGCTCCCAGGGCGGCAGCAGACCCCAGCTGGTGGCCAGTCCTGGGCCTGCCTGGTGGCTGGGCTGCATCAGAAGGGACCCATCCTGTGAGTGCTCCTGGAATTCTTGGTGGCCCAGAGCAGACCTGGTGGGTGACGAGTGGAGAACCCAGGCAGGGCCAGCGCAGGCCATTCATCCCCGGGGAGCGGGCTGCAGGGATCTGGCCCGGCCCTGCCCCGGCCCCGCCGGCTCCCCCAGCCAGCTGGGTCTCATTGAGGGTAATTAGCCCAGCAAGACGCCTGGGTCTTGGCATTTCATTTTCCACTCGGGACCCATCAGCTGGGGCCTTCGGACAGTGGCCCCCGTATAAATCACGAGGGGGTCGCTGTTAAGAGAAACGGCACATTCCTTCCACCCGTGTGGCTGGTTAAATTGACTCTGAGAGCAGATTCCCTCCTGGCGCTCACTCAGGAATGGCCAAGTCCTTTGAAGGTCCTTCCAGGACGGACCCCAGGGGCTTGGAGCCGCCTGGGCGGGGAATCTCCCAGGGAGCCTCTGCTGACCGCAGGAGGGCGGGGCTCCCCCTGGGACAGCGTGGCTGGTGGAGGGCCCCTGCCTGGCACCGGGTTCTGCCATCTGTCTGTCTTCCTGGCAACCCTGGGGGTGACTGCACCTTTTTTGCAGCCAGGAAGTGGCTGGGGTGGGCGGAACCGATGATGTCCTTAGCCTGGGACACCAGACCTCAGAGCAATGAAATGTCCCCGTGGAATGTCAGGCCTCAGGGGGCGGTGAAGGCATGCAGTGAGGTCTGAGGGGACGCCCTAGCAGCCACAGAGTCTGCTTGGTGGGAAATTCTACTCCGTGCCTGCTGCGAGCTGAGCCCTGGCTGGGAGTTGCTGTGGGCCCCAAGAGTCTGTCTGCGTCTGTCTGTCCCTTCCCGTCTCTGTCACACACGAAGTCTTACTTGACAAAGGTGGAGAAAGTCCCACCAGGGAGACAGTGTAGAGTAGGGTTGACTTAGGCTGGCTCTGGGGGACTGAATTTGCATCCGGGTTTACGGTGGCTGGGTGGGTGACTGCTGGCAAGTCACTAACCTAATTGTGGATTGGTCTCCCCATCTGGAAAATGCACACAGTGACAATGCTAATTTCCCAGGTGTGTCCTTCCTTCAAGCAGGCCAGGCTCAGGGGTCCAGTGGTGGACAGATGAGACCCTGGCCAGACCACACTGAGCCTCCATCCAAGAGAAGGCAGACACTAGCGAGGACATCGTCATGTGTGGAGGGTTCAAGGTGGCAGAGAGGTGGATGGTGGGGGATAGGGAAGGGAGGGAACCATGACTGTAGGCCATGGCAAAGGTCTGTCCCAGGAGCAGGGACACTTCCATTCCTTTGTGAGTGGCCGCATCAGAAATGTGACTTATTAACCTAGGGTGACAAGTACAAAGTCAGAAAAGGTCTGTGGAGGCAGCACAGTGGGGATGCCTGATCCAGCCTGGAAGGCTTCCTGGAGGAGGTGGTATTAATAACTTGAAGACTGGGTGGGAGAAGTGCAGCCAAGGAGGCGACAATGACCGGCCTCCAGGTGGAAGGTGCAGAAAGGGAGTCTCCGTCCAGACACATTCACCGCTGACTGCATTGAGGAGACAGGGTGGATTCCGTGCTGGCAGCCCGGGGCCTGCCACCGCCCCTCCAGCACCCAGGTGGCCCGCTGGGGTTGAACAGCATTGTTTTGCTTCTGTTGTGTGTATTTTTATGATTATTTGTCTGCTTATGGCATGTGGGACTAGCTTTTCACTTTCGGTATTGAGTTTTTTGTATTTTTTGTTTTTGGTTAAAGTTTTCTTTAAAATAAATATATGAACATGAGTTGATTTAAGGGAAAAGATGAACATAAACAATTTTTAGGGTCAAAAACCCTGACAGTGGAATGGGAATTTCTGAAGTCTGGGAAGAGCTGAATTCTAGAAAAGAGGATATGAGATATTATTCTGAAAGAGAATGTTCTGGAACCCATGAGCCTTCCCTACTGCGTCATCTTCCGGATTTAAGTCCAAAACTCCTTGAAGAAAGAGACTGGATCCTAGACCCCAAACAGGCCGGGTGGGGCAGGGGAATGTGGCTGGCTGCTCACTGACAGACTGACAGACAGACGGCAGAACTCCCAGCCCCGCGGCACGGGTGGTAAGGTGTGTGCCGGTGGTGGTGGTGGAGGAGGGAACTTGTAACATGTGGCCTCTTGGGTGACAATGAGGGGCTGTAAAGTGGGGTCTCAGGCCAGTGGCCTGTTTTGGGGGACTTGGGGCTCCTTAGTTCACAGGCAGAGGGCCTTCGTGAGAGGCTGTGCCATGCCGGGCAAGTCCTGCCCTCTCAGGTCCCAGACCCCTCTGTGCCACGAGGACTCTGGCTGGAGTGGCTGGCGGGGGTGGGCCTGGCAATGGCGTGGGAGAGAGGCCAGCCTGGAGCCACCCTAATCTGGGGCTTAGCTCTCACTTCAAAGCTGTGGCTTCAGCTTCCTTGGAATGTCCAGCCATGGGGGGAGGAGGGGCACGCCTGGCTCCCATCAAGCTCCAGGGAGTAATAGTGGCCTCTTGAGGACTGGGGTGTGGGGTGGGGGTAGAAGGCATGGACCATCTGGGGAGGGCAAGTCACACACCTCTGCTCTTTACAGCTGTGTGACTAGAGGCCAGTGGCTCAACCTCTCTGGGCCCTCACATTCTTCATCAGAGAAACAGTGTACGTGGCACCCGCGTCCTAGGGGTCGTGCCTGGTGCAGGGCCTGGCCGGGGCGGGGAGACCCCAGCCTGTGCAGTCTGGTGTGTGAGTGGCCGTGTGGGCCCACAGTGCCACCTACTGACAGCCTCGCAGCCTCGCAAGGCTCCCGCACCTGCCCGCACCTGGCATGTTCTCAGTGGCCTTGGGCACTGGAGTGAAAAGCCCAACTTTTCCCTCCAAGACTGCAAGACTGGATGTGAGTCCTGGCTGCTCCCATGACTGGCGGCGCGACAGGGCAAGCCACCTAACCTCTCTACGCTAAGTTTCCGTAAGTAAAATGTAGCAGCAAACACTTGGCAGCCAGAGCGCCGGGCGCTGTGCGTCCACATACACGGCCCTCCCAGCAGCCCGTGGGGCAGATCCTGTTACTACCGCTGGACAGATGAGGAAGCTGAGGCCAGAGAGCAGACAACAGCGGTCCGAGGTCACGCAGTCAGTGAGCGGCGGGGCTGGGATTCGAGCCCACGCAGGGCCAGACACAGCTGGGGCCCCGCCTTGCTCAGTTGTGAGTAAGAACAACACCTGGTCATTCCGCTGAAACCCCCGGCTCCATCCCAGCCTCTGTGCTTGGTCTGGGCTCACACCCCGGCTCTGTGCTGCCTGATCATGGGACCCAGGCAAGCCATCTGACGTTTGGTGCCACCGTGCCTTCGTATTCGTTGTTTTCATGCTTCGATGATGTCTTTCCTATGAGCTGGTGGCCCCTGCTGGTCCACACATCCCCAGTGGCAGTCCATGAAACAATCTCGCGCAGCCTCAGTCCTGCGTCCGCGGGCTCAGAGAGGAAAAGCAGCGTGCCTTTGGGCACACAGGCAGGAAGCGGCAGAGACGCCCCAAAGGCAGGGCTGGGGCCTCAGGCCCAGTGCTCTCCCCACGGCCTGCCGTGAAGGCTCCCGCCTTGGCTGAGGTCTGCTTCCCCGGGACTGGGCACAGAGGGCAGGTGACAGAGAAGCCTGGATCGACTGACATTTTTTGAGCACCTGGGTGCTGGAACTTGTGCCTGGGGCTTCACGTGGTTGGTGTCTCTGAAACCTCTCTTCAGCCTTGGGTTGCTGTGGGCTGTGTTGTGGGAGAAAGAATGTTAATATCCCCATTCTGCAGATTGGGAAACTGAGGCTCAGAGAAGGTAAGATACTTGTCCAAGGGCCTCGGCTGCCCAGGATTGCCTGCCCTCAACACCTGCCACCTTTCTGCCCCAAGGACGTGGTCAGGCTGCCCTCTCGATGCCAGAGACTTCCCTTCAGTGCAGCTCGTGCTGGGCCTGGGAGTCCGAGCGAGCTCACACCCAGAGGCTCGTGCCCACCAGCAGCCCATGGCAGGAGCTACACAGAGTCCTGGGGGACCTGGAGGAGAGACAAGCTCTGGCTGCTGGGGGAGGAGGAGCCAGCCTGGGCCTCGCTGAGCCAGGCCCTCCAGGGCAGGAGGAGCTTCGGGCGGCAGCAGACAGCCTGGTGTCGCATTCACTGGGAGCCAACCTTGGCCAGTGGTCAGAGGCAGGATCTGAGCTGAGACACATTCTCGGGGTCAGGTGGCAGGACCTGGGGCCTCCCACCAGAGTTGAGTGGCTGTCCTGATGACATGGGGCCTCCCTCGAGGCTTGGGGGCCCACACGCACACTGTGGCTTTGCCCTCCCTTTGGGGGATGGATGCAAGACCTGCGCTGCCATCCACAGAAGTGGTGACAGAGGCCACCGCTAGGCACAGTGAGAGGCCAGCATGTGCCCTGTCTTGGACTCCTGCCCTGGGAGTACTTGCAAAAGCCAGAGACTGCCATCTGGCCTTCATGGGTGGAGCTAAGGACACATGCCAAGAGGGCAGAGGTCAGTGGCTTCTTCGACCTCAGAGTTGTGTATCCTTTGGGCCAGTTTCGGCTCCTGGGGCGTGTCCTGTGAGTGCACAGAAGAGTACGGCCCCCGGCACACTCCCCTGCAGGCCAAGCATTTCTGGCAGGTCCTATCCAAGATGGAGCCAACCGCTCCCCTGGCTGGTCCCTTCCCCCAGGACGCTGCTGGCCATCTGGGGACAAAGCCCAGACACGGGCTGGGCTAGGAGCAAAGTCCCTTCAGCTCCAGCTCCCAGCTGGGCCCAGGGGTGGAGTCCAGGGTCTGGGGTGGTGTGTGTTGGCCTGACGTCACCTGTCAGCTTTGCCAAAGCCGACTGACCAGAACATACAAGCTGCCATGTCCCTGGAAGCAGGGTGGGAGGGGGCTGGGCTGCCCGGCCAGTCCCTGACCCCGGAGGGGCCTGGCCTCGCTCTGCAGGGTGGACACGCTGTCCGGCTGCCCGCGTGCACAGCTCTGCCCAGACCCGGGCCCTGTCTGGGCCCCTTTCATTTGTCCATGGAGTGGGGTGTGGGCCAGGCCCAGGAGGCCCCGGGGCTGTGATTTGTGTCCTCAACACTGGGTCATCAAAGGCCTGACGAGGCCCTCTGGCAGGCCGGCTGGTTTCCGAGAGGTGAGATCATGCACCTGAAAGTGGGGCCCGCCCGGCCCTGCGCCCTGAATGGGCTTCTTGTTCTCCCAGATCCCGGCTGTCAGCGCCAGGCCTGTCGGCGGGAGGTGACTCTGTCAGCCACTCCTTCCTGGCCAGAGGCCCTGCCAGAGACCAGGCGAGGTGGGGGCAGCTCGGTATCGGCCCTGACCATGCCCTCCAGGTGGGAGGCCGGGCCTGATGTCTGCACACCTCACCCGGATGGCGGGGTGTGGGAGGGGATTCTGATACCAAATACTCGGTACGGGCTGTGGGCCCCTGTGTTCCGCAGCTGGGTTCTGATGCTGCCCTGGGGGCCCAGAGGTGAATAAGCCCAGCGACCATGACTTCTGCTCTCTGGGCTGGACACACCACGAGCGTCCAGCCCAGAGAGCAGAAGGCAGCGAGTGGGTCTCAACTGTATGAGCCGGCCAGTGGGAACTTAGAGGGGCGTGCCACAGACGCCGCTGCAGAGAGGAGAGTCAGAGCTGGCCTGGGGGACAGCGAGGGCCACACGAGGAAGAGCTGTCAAGCTCAGCGCTGGTGGAGGGAGGCAGGGAGGGGGCAGGGGACAAAGATGGGGATGGCTAATGTAGCCACCCCCAGTGTTAGGCATGAGGCCTGGAGCTCTGGCCAGGGCAGGACAGTGGGGGCGGGGAGGGGGGGCAGAGTGGGTGGCCACAGGGGTGCTGTGCTGGCCTAAGGGAGTGTCCCTGTCCAGCTGCCCCCCTCTTCCATGCCTGTCTCTCTCTTCAAAGTCCTCTGTCCCTCCCCATCAGCACAGCTTCCTTTTGATCTCTCCTCGAAAGCTTTCTCAGCATTCCTCCTATAATCTGTTAAATGTTTGCACCCTGTTGGGCCATTCTGAAGACTTTCAAACTCACAGATAAATAAATAAATAAATAAGGAAAAAAGTCCACAGTGTGGCTTTTTTAAATTTTTAACCGAGAGGACTAAATAAATAAATGCTCAGAAACACATACGGATCCTTGGAGGCAGGGTTTTAAGTTCAAAGTTGTGCTACATATTTAACGTTCCACAGAAGGAGTTGGTAAACTGTTTCAGTAAAGGGCCTGATAGTAAATATTTTAGGTTCTTTGGGCCATACGGTCTCTGTCACCACCACGAAAGTCTGCCGCTGTCGTGAGAAAGCGGCCGTGGACGACATGTGAACAAATGAGCGCCGCTTGTGTGCCACTCAAACTTTATTTGTGGATACTGAAATTTGAATTTCATATAATTTTCTCACTCAGGTCACAAAATAATATTCTTCTTTCAACTTTTTCTAGACGTTTTAAAATGTAAAAACCGTTCTTACTTTGCAGGCTGTACAGAAACAGGCAGCAAGCTGTTGTCCATAGTTTTCTGGAGACTTTTTTTTTAAAAAAATGAATAAATACTTAAAAATCTCATAAATGGACATACCATATGTTTGGGTTTGCTGCATAACAAACTGCCCCCAAAATTAGTGGTGGAAAGCAATAACCATCTTATTAAATTTGATCATCCTTTGAGTTGACTATGCTCAGCTGGGAGGTTCTTCTGCTTTATGGGATGCTGGTTGGGGCTATAGCCATCTGAGGACTCTATAGTGGGCTGGAACACGTGGCTCATTCGCATGACTGGCAGCTACATTGGACGTTGGCTGGGACTCTAGATGGGGCTGTCAACCTGAGTGCCTGTATGTGGCTTCTCTGCGTTTTAGAGCATGATGGGTAGATTCTGAGAAGCAATGTCCCAAGAGCTGGCGTTCCAAGAAGGAAGAAGCAGAAGCTGTCAGTCTTCTTAAAGGATAGGACCATAACTGGCACAGCGTTCTTTCCATCACATTCTATTGATTAAGCTGTCACAGGGACAGCCTAGACTCAAGGGGAGAGGAAATAGATCTCTTGAAGGGAGTGACAAATAATTTGTAGCCATCTTTAATCCACCATACCACCTGTCAATGTCAGCATTGGATGGATGAACTGCTGTGGATTTCAGGTGATCGCTGGAGGCTTGACCATTCATGGGCTGCATGCATGAGTACTACAGCCAGCTGGACAGCGGGGACGTGTCCCCAGACAGTCAATGGCCAACATTCATTGAGCACCTATGATGAGCCCATTGAAACTATGAGATTATTATATCCTCACAATATCCTGTAAGGTAGAAAATGTTATTTTACTTTTACAGATGAGGAAACAGAGGCTTAGAGAGTTCCATCTGGAGTGTGCTAAGTTGCAGTGTCCATGGTACACCCCATGATGAAGCTCAGGTGGCTGGATGTGCCAGCTCTCCCGGGCTCAGAGAGAGGTCAGGGCTGGGGGGTAAGGGACAGAAGGGCTTAGATGGTGAGAAGTGAATAGATGGAAACTACTCACTTGGCACTCCAGACCCTGCAGTTTTCTCAGCTATAAAACGGGCCCAGGTTTTGTGAGGATTAAATGAGATGATGTGTGTAACACACGTGGCACAGTGTGGCCCCACCCCGTGTGCTGGTAGAGGAGAGCAGCTCTGTCCCCAGCCCCAAGCCTCCCCACCCCCCCAGTGCCTGACAGACAACGTTCAACATGCGTTGAATGATGAATGAAAGCATCCTTGAATCCCTGCTGCTCCTAAAAGAACATAAAGTAAAGGCCAGGCATGGTGGCTCACGCCTGTAATCTTAGCACTCTGGGAGGCCGAGGCAGGTGGATCGTTTGAGCTCAGGAGTTCGACACCAGCCTGAGCAAGAGTGAGACTCTCTCTCTACTAAAAATAAAAAGAAATTAGCCAGACAACTAAAAATAAAAAAATTAGCATCCCTGGTCTCCTAGGCTTTCCAAAGCTGGCTGGGCCTGAGAGGAGCAGGTACATGTTCGGTGGTAGGAAGTGGCAACACTTTGGGCTGTACTCTTGAGATTTTGTGCCCAGCCTTCCCCCTCAGCTCCTGCCTGTGCTTCTCTGCTGCTGACCTCTCCTTGGGAGGGGGGTCTGGTGGCAGGTCCTGCTTCCAACCCTCTCTGTCCCTCATACCCCAACACTGCCTGGCACCAGGAGTCCCCAATGCACAGCTGTTAAATGAATGGATGGATGGATGGATAAATGGAAGGGTGACTACATGGGTGGGTGGATGGGTAGAGAGATGGAGCGGTGAATGGATGGGTGAGTGGATGGATGGATGAGTGGAGAGGGGGATAGATAAGTGGTATGTGGACTTTTAATATACTTGCAAAGCAAGTTCAACTCCTTTATTTTGTTTTTTCCTCACAACACTGTTTTGAAGACAGAGACAGAACTATTAAGCCCATTCTAAAGAATTGAAAACTGAGGCTCAAAGAGGCAAAACAACTTGCTCCATGTCACACAGAGAGGAAGTGACTGAGGTATGAGTCAAGATTAGTCTCTTGACACCCTGTGCCTGGTGCCTCTTCTAAAGAACCCCACTCCTTCCCTCATTCCTTCATTTATTCAGGCCACCCGTCATTGTCACTGGGTGTCATTCCTTTAAGCAGAAGCTGATTAAAGCCCATGCCAGGCCACCTGGTGCTAGAGACCTGGCGATGAAGCAGACCTGCCCCCTGGCTGCAAGGGGAATGTCGGGTCCTGAATACTTAGAGCCAGCTCAGCGCAGTGGCCTGGGCTAAGTGCTGAGGGCACCCACTGTTGTGACACAGGGGTCGCTGAGAAGGTGACAGGGCTGCACCTGGAAGGAGGTGCGGGAGTCAGCCAGGTAGAGAAAAACGAGGTGGTTGATGCCAGGCAAAGGCTGCTGGGCAGCTGGAGTGGGGGACGGGGCCAGGCCAGGGAAGCTGGCGGTGGGTCTGCAGGGCTGGAGCACCGGGCCGCGTCTAAGGCCGAGAGGACATGCTGAGGGTGGGAGCGTGAGGAAGTCCCCAGTGAGACAGGAAGGAGGTTGGTTCCCACTGAAGCCACCCTCGGCCCTCTCCTGCGCCCAGGACCGCCCTCAGCACCGAGTCACCTGGGCGTGTGACCCCGGGCAGGCCTGCAGCCCCAGCGCTGTCTCCCGCGGGCAGCAGGAGCCGCCAGCCCGAGCTGGGGCCCACCCACGACTGCCCACCCGGGAGCGCCGCCCTCCGCTGCCAAGGGGCCCCGGCCGCCCTGGAAGACCCGGGGCTGCGTTTAGCAGGCGCAGGCCTCAGAACCGCCGCAGGCCGAGGCCGCCACGCCAGGTGCGCCCGGCGCTCGTTAGGCCGCGCTGCGCGGCCGGGCTCTCCGTGTCTTTCTGAGAATCCCTGAAGAAGAAAGAAATCAAAGGCTGGGGATTGAAAAACAAGGATGAGGAGATATAAAACAAGATTTCTATCTGAATAATTTCCTCTAATTGCTGGTAAGAGACATTAATTTTCCTTTTGAAGCTCCCCGCGGCCCCGGGCGCCTTGGGACGTGCCAAGATGGCAGCCCGTCTAGCCGGATTATCTCACCGCCCGCCTGCAGGGCTGGCACCGGGCCACTGCGGGGGCAGGCTGGCGGCGGGCTGGGTGGTGCTCGGCTCCCGTGGGGGGGCTCAGGGTGGGAGGAAGGAGCCCTTGATCTGGTGCCTCGAGGATGCAGGCAAAAGGCCTTCGGAGCACGGTGGCCTGGGCAGGGCTCCTGGCCTCGCTCTCCACCCTGGGATGGACACTGGAGTGTCCCGACCACCAGAGGCCTGGGCCCTCTTCTCTGCTGTGGAACCACGGGGCTTTGCACACACAGGGCATTTCCTCACCTTTCCCACCCGTGACCACAGCCCCCACAGAGGACAGACCCGGGTGGGGCCGGCAAGGGTAGGGCCAGCGTGCCAGAGGCCCCCCGCGAGCGTGCATCTGTCCACAGCTCTCACTGCTCCCCTGGGGAAGTAGCTGTCATCATTCTCCCCATTGTACAGATGAGAGTGTTTAGGTTCAAGGTACAGATTAGTCTCACCGTAAGAGGGAAGCTGAATTGAGCTCCTGTCTCCAAGCCTAGGGCTCTTTCCGTCCTGCCCCCATCCGCAGATAGCTGTGGGCAAAGGCACAGGGAGAAACTGGGTTCTTTAGCTGACAGTCACGACAGTCCTAACGTGTCCCCAGCTCGCACACCTGGTCTCTTCTCTCATTGTCCCTTATCCTGTTTCCTACATCGGGCCATGCTAAAGGCCTTCTCTGGGTTCCCTCAGCTTGAGGCTTTCCCTCCCAGCAAGTATCATTGCCCTTTGCTAGGCCTGGTGTCCCTCGCCTGAGAGCATCTCAGGCCTGGCCATATCTAAGCCCACTCCACGTTCTGTGCCCAGCCTGGGCCCCTCCTGGGGGGCACAAGGGGGTGCTGGGTAGAAGGGAGACCCCACACTCCAAGACAGTGGTGTAGGGCATTCCAGCTGGTGATGGGACTCACATTGTCTTTTACCCTAAGAGGATTTTCCTTCCCCTTTGATCCTTTGCAATTTATGAAAAATAGAACGCATGTGTTTCCGATTAATTTCTACCAAAAAATCACGGAAATGTTGACTTTTAAAAAAAGAGTCATTTTATGTGGAGGCTCCTTTCAGATTCTTTCAAGATTGTCTTTGCCCAGGAAGTTGAGTTTGGGGAGAAGAACGTCCACCCTGCCACCAACACAGGATTTGAGGCTGTCACAAGAGCAGGCCCTGGTGGGCAGGTGTCCTGGGGTGTTCCCACCTCACTTGCATTCTTCTCTGGCTCCCTATTGCCCTCAGGGTAAAGTCTGGCCTCCTTAGTCTGGCGTTCAAGGCTTCTACAACCCAGCTCCCCCGGCCTCTCTGTCCCTGAACATCCTAATATCCAGCCTTGCCGAACTTCCAGTTGCTCCTGGAACATGCCAGTCTGTTCCTGTCTCTATCTCTTTGCACATACTGTTCCCTCTATTGGGAATGTTCTCCCCTCACTTTTGCCACCACACAAACTCCTACTCGTCCTTCAGGACCCGGGCCCAGTGCCTCCCCATCTGCTCCCCCAGACAGTCCCCTGCTCTTACCCCAGCCTTCAAAGAGGTGAGTCCTTGTTTGACCCAAGAGGCCTGGACACGCTGCCTTTGGCCTGACCTGCGTGCACAAAGATGAAAGGCTGGCATGTCATGGTAAGAAGTCATAAAAGGAGAAAGACAAACCCTCCCCAAATGAAAGCCATGCATGGTGTTTATTTTTGGTATTTTATGGGGTGCTTTTGAAAATGGGAGCTGGAAAAAGAGAATTCCACCCAGGACAAGCAACAGATTTCACCCTTGGGGTGGGAGGAGGGAGAGAGGAGGAACAGTCCCTCTGGTTCAGAGCTGACCTCTGGGTCCTGCCTGGATTCCAAAGGAGCAAGAGTTGCTGCCCCAGCCCAGAGCTGGTCACAGGCAGGACTTTAGATCCCAACAGAGGGTCCCACTGACTCCCACAAACTCTACCCCCATGCCCACCTCACAAGTGCTAACCTTGTAATTTTGTAGCTAACCTTGTAAGGCAGGCAGGATGAATATGCCCCCATTTTACAGATGAGCAACCTGAGGCCTGGGAATGAAAGTGGTTGGCTTACGGCTAAATTAGCAGCCAGATGAGGACCAGAAGCCAGGCATCTGCCCTACAGTTTAGGCTGATTCTTTTTAGCCCAGCTGTCTTCAGTCTTGAGAGAGGCAGACCTGGGGTCTCCAGCCTCCCACGTTGATGGCAGAGGCTGCCATATTTGTCAGTTTCCTCCATCCACACTTGCCCTCCTGGGCTTCTCCCACGTTGATGGCAGAGGCTGCCATATTTGTCAGTTTCCTCCAGCCACACTTGCCCTCCTGGGCTTCCCGCCTCCTTCCTTCCTGTGACCTGCTGCTTCCATGCTTGGAGATGGGGGCAGAGGGTGCATGAGGAGTTCCAGCCATGAAATCATGTGGCCCGACTGTGGTGGGCCAACCCTGTAGTCAAGGGAGACCATTATCTGCTGGATGGCCTCTTCCCTGCCCAGCCCCAACCCACCCCCTCCCCACACCCACAAGAGCTGGGGATATCACAGAGGGCTTCCTGCAGGTGGGGCCCAGCTGTGGGTAGGAGCCATCCTCATGAGGAATGGAAGCCTGAAGCCACGACAGAGGCTGGGAGGAGCCAGAGGCTGGGAGAGGCCATGGGTGCTGTTTGGTGTCAGCACAAGTGAGGAGAGAAAGCTCAGCCCTTAGGGAATATGCTTGGCTTCATGAAAAACGAGGTGGCCTTGGATGAACCCCACTTCCTGAGCGCCTATTAGAAACCTGGCTTTGGCCCCTTAGTAGCTGTCACAGCTACCTGATTTGCCTCCATTGATACAGAAGAAAACCAGGAAGGCTGGGGAGAATCGGTGACTCTCCCCAGGTCGCACAGCAAGTCCATAGCAGACCTAGGATTTGACCCACAGCTGTCTGACCACAGAGCTGTGCCCTGACCCTAACTGCAGTGGGAATGTCCCACGTCCCTCCCCATGGGTCACGGTTGGGCGAGAGTTTGCTGAACTGGCCCAAAGAGGCAGCCCCAGTGTGTGGCCTTGTGCTGCCTGGCCAGGCCCCATGGGAAGCATGAAGGTGAATGCTCTGCCCATGAGGAGTGACCACCGTACACCACTATGGAAGGGGGCTGGGCGTACATCCCCATTGGCCAATCCACTTCAGAATCATTTATAACATCTTGAGGCCCTGCTCCAGCCCGTCCTTGCCCTCCCTGTGGACTGTGTTTAATTGAACACTCACAGTTACTTCCTGTGGAAACTAAATGCTCACCATTTATCCATGTGTTTCTCTATTTCCCAGCATCCTTTGTGATTAGCCCGGGGCCATGTGACTAGTTCCAGCCGATGGGGTGCGAGCAAAGGTGACTGCTCACTTCCCAGTTGAAGCAGTCATGAACCGTCCCTCGCTCCGACTCTTTCCTGCTGCAATGATCTCAGAGGGACGCTCGCTCTAGATGAGAAAGCTGTGAGTTTGAGGAAACCTGCCACATCAGACTGCTGGAACAAAAATTAAACCTTTATTAAGCAATTGTGATTTGGGGCTTCCTCTGATGAAACTTACCTGAGTATTATCACCCCTGAGTATTAATCCAACCCTGGGAAATAGGGAATATTTTCTCCCCCTGAAGACCGAGGCCCAGAGAAGGGACCTGGCCGTCTCTGAGTCCCAGAACCACCTCAGTCCGCTGCGCTTGACTCCAAACCCTGACAGGTTTCCCGGCTGCTTGAAAACAAACAGCCTGAGGGGGCCCAGGCCGAGCAGAGGACAGGAGTCCAGCAGCGGCCACAGTCTGCTTCCAAACTTGCATGTTGCTGAAGCCCGATGAGGCTCGTGTAACCCATGATGTGTGGGGTGGGGGTGGCTCAGAGAAGCACGAGGGAGAGCTAATGCCGCACAGACACCCGGGCCCCCAGGATGGCGCAGGATGCGTGGCGGCCACGTGATGGATGCGCGTGCGGTTGGCTGTGGGATGCCCCACCCGCGGCGTGATGGGTGGCGGGTAGGGGCCACCAGGACCCAGAAGGCAGAGATAGGGCCTGATTTACAGGCACCAGGGAAGAAAACGCAGCCAAGATTTATGGGGGCTCAAGTGACTCGTTGGAGCCAAGTTTATTATCCATCACGTGCATCTGAATGTGTATTTATGGCTTTCCAAATGATCCTGTCTCACTGAAAATTATGTCCAAAGAACATCAACAGCAATTAATCTGCGTTGAGAAGGGCTGATCCAGAGTGGAGTTCAAGGCCCCTCCTGGTCTCCCAGGGATGCTGGGGGCTGGTCCCATCTGTGTGTGCTTAAGTTCGGGGAGCGGGCGCTGGCCAGCAGATGCTGTGAGCCGAGCTCTCACGGCACCCGGCGTGCAGAGATGAGCACGTCCCCGGGGCCCTGCTGGCACCCCATTGTGCCAGGCGCTCCGCTACGTGCTAGAGCTCCCAGAGGGAGGGCGAGAATACTAGCTCTGTCACCCGACTGCTTGCTGGGTGACCCTGGGCAAGCCACCGAACCTCTCTGAGCCTCAGTTTCTTCTTCAAGAAATTAGAAGTAGCAGCAATAGCGACCTCAGAGAAATTCTCAGACATACAAGATGCTGCCTGCAAAGCACTTAGCACAGTGCCTGGCGTTCAGTAGGTGCCCATAAATGGTTGTTTTCTGTTATCATCACGATTATTACCCAAGCATCATATGTAATGTTTGGCACAACCTGACCACCAAACAAAACCAAACTAGACAAATTTCTGGCTGAAGTCCCGTTTGGGAGAAGAAGGACCACTTAATAGGCCCAGCCAATCAGATAACCACCTAAAAGTAGGTTTTATCTTGGAACTGCGTGAAAACGTGAAAGAACTGGTTGTGAACAGCTTAACCTGCTCAGGTCCCAGACCTGCAGATACCTTTACGAAACTCTGGACTTGGGCATCATTGAAGGCGAGAGTCACCCTTCTGCCGGTACGCACCAGTGTGACTGTCTCTTCTCTGTGTCAGTAAATAGCAGGCACCCAAAACACTCAAAGTACCCCTCCTGCTAGCCTGGCCATCTCCCCTCCCCACCAGGGCCCCTTGATTAAGGGGTGTCCTAGTTTGGATTGTCCCCAAAGTGGAACCCAAGATGAGGTCTCAGGAGTTGGGAGTTTGGGAGGTATCTCAGGAAACAAACAGAAGGAAAAGAGAGTGTGAAGGGGAAGGAGGAAAGGCCAATGTCAGGGTGTGTTACTGTGGTCACCGCTCTTCGCAAAGGGGGCTTGGTTGGGAAGGGACCCCTCAGGAGAATAGAGAATGTGTCTCAGAACTGTCCCTCTGCAGGAAGAAGCTTGCAGCATTTGGCCACCAGCTCCTGTGCCCCTCGGTGGTTGAGTATTTCCCCGGGGGGCACAACTCCCTCACAATTGCGGGCAGAGCTTGTTCATAGACTGAACAGACCCGGTTGTTGGGAAGGACCCTGAGCCAGAGGGAAAGACACCTGTCCCATGCTCGATGTGGGACACTCTGGGGCCTGAGGGTGCCTGCAACAGTCCACCACAGCTGCTGAAATCAGAGGGAAGCTGAAGGAGGTGACTTCGAAATGAAGTGACACCAAAAGCACCTGCTGCGGTCAACCCCCATGCCACTGGGTTCCACGTGTGCCCACCTTCAGTCCACTGTGGCACGGTGGCAGTGGACAGGCATAATCTATAAAGAGACTTAATCCAGACATGTATTATAACAAGCTGTGTGCCCTCCTGAGTCCATAATCTATACCGGCCATCTGCCCCCTCCAGAACCCATGTGAGATTTCCTTCATCTGTGGCCAGCAATTCAGCTGGTCCAGGTCTCTTGTCTGCTGGGGTGACCCAGGCCCTCATCCCTGGGAACCCCCAGGCCTTGGTTCCCTTGCTTTGGCAGGCACGGCTGCTACCTGTTCACTGTCATCACCAGGCACGAACGCGCCCAGTGAAATGCCACATTCCAGACAGACTCCTCCCAGCCTCCGCTGTGTAGCAGCAACCCAGACCCCTCACTATAACCCATACTTGCCCCCATTAGTGTGGCAGCTCCTTCCTTTGCCTTCTGTTCCACCTGCATAAGAGCCCCAGGGTGACATTCATCCCTGCAGTTTCAGTGGGACTTTAGTGGGTTTCTAAGGGAGTGTTTCCCTAGCAACTGGGACCAGGGCCCCGGGTCTGGTGCAGCACAAATTGCACTGGGGTCGCTGGGGGTGACTTGAGAGGGGTCAGTCCTTGCTTCTGGAACCTCCGAATTCTAGCTATTGAGATCAGCCTATCAACAGTTGGTTCAAGGTGTACACTACATGTGGAGGGCAGCTTGTAGCCACAATTTTGTAAAACTTTTCTATGTTTTATAATGATTTGACTTCTTGGGGCCTTACTAATCCTGGAGAGACTGCTTCTCCCAGGGCTCGATAATTCCTAGAGATAGTAAACAACTTGGCGGGCTGCGAGTGCCAGCACGCCTTTGGCACGCAAACCAACCAATCCAGACGCCTCCTCCCTCTGGATTTTGCACTCCGGGAGATGATACTGCTCTGCCCCAGTCATCTCGAGGCCAGACATCAGATAACCAGGAGCAGCCCCCACCCGCTAACTAACTGCTAGGGAGCTGAAACTATTCAAACCAGCCAATCCTAGACCTGGGGGGCCATACCCCAGCTCACCCATTCCCTCCTGCGAAAACCACCATAAAGGCTCTTGCTCACGTGTCCCCCTCGCCCTCCACCTCCCGGTGACCTGGTCCCTGGCCGTGTGTGCCTTCTGTTCCTAAGGATGTGTGTTTGAAAACTTCTTCCTTCACAGCCTTCGTCTCCTGATCTGTTGGACTCACAGATTGATTAAAACAAATCCCAGGTACATTTTAATACAAGCTCCCAGCTCCACAGGGAAAACTCAAATGGGCTCCTTAGCTGAGGATTTAGCAGGCCACAGCAAGGGTCACTCGGGCTGGCTGTGTCCAGGTGGCGTGGCAGTTGGTAGGACTCACGGAGCCCATCTCCTGTCATGTATCCACTGTGCCCCCTTTGCTATAAAATGGGTCTCTTGGTCCGAGGCGGGGTCGTGCAGGATTCTTGGTTGGGGAATTGGTCACTCTGTAAGCCTGTGTATGGCTGGCAAGGGTGTGCAGCTAGGGAGGGCACACACATATCTGGAGTAGGTGACACTTATGAGGGTACAACGTTGCCCCTCCACAGTGGAATGGATCCAAGTAAATGAGTTGCCACCAAGGGTTGGGCTGGCCTATCTCTGTCTGAATTGGCATATAGAATTCTCCAGGTGTCTCTATGTCCTTGTGTCTTTGCATGGTGTTTTTATAAGTACATCAATCATTGGATATAAGTCCAACCCTAATACAGTATGACCTCATCTAATCTCGTTTACATCTGCACAGCCCCTATTTCCAAATAAGGTAATATTCACAGATAATGGGGTTTGAGACTTTAACATACCTTTTTGGGAGACACAATGCAACCCACAACAGACTCCCAACCTCTCACCATGTGAGAAATTATCACCAAATAGATTACAGACGTATACATAAGAGCTGAAACTATAAAACCCTTAGAAGAAAACATAGGTGTAAATCTTTTTGACCTTGGATTAGGCAATGGTTTCTTTGATGTGACACCTCAAGCACACCGCAATAAAAATTAGATAAACTGGAATTTCTCAAAAATAAAAACTTTCGTGCATTAAAGGACATTATCATAGAATGAAAAGAAAGCACAAAGAATGGGAGAAAATATTTGCAAATTGTATACCGGATACGGAACTCTCTATTGAGAATATACAAGGAACTCTTTCTTACAACTCAACAGCAAAAATACAAACTTACCAATTTAAAATTTAGCCCACAAAATGCCTAATCCAAGGCCACAAAGATTTACACCTATGTTTTCTTCTAAGGGTTTTATAGTTTTAGCTCTTACATTTAGGTCTATAATCTATTTTGAGTTCATTTTTTTATATGGTGGGAGGTAAGGGTCTGTTGTAGGCAAAGGATTTTACTAGACATTTCTTCAAAGATATATAATGGCCAATACGCACATGAAAATATGCTGAGCATCATTAGTCATTAGGAAAATGTAAATCAAAACCACAATGAGATACCACTTCACATTCACTAGGATGGTTATAATAATAATAATAATAATAATAATAATAAAAGCAAGTGTTGATGAGGATGTAGAAGAACCAGAAAGGAGAATGTAGTGAGCTATAGCTAGTTATAACTCTGGTTCTTCGACATCCCACCCACACCTTTAAAACTAGTCTCCTTGATATAAAATCTTCCTCAAATTAACCTAATCTAAGTGTGCCGTGTGTTTCATGTTGGAGCCCCAAATGACTCTGGTCTTTTTATACCCCAGCCTCCATTGCAGTGAGATTGGGGTCACATGACTAGTGCTAACCAATGGAATGTGAGCAGAGATGACTGCATATCTCTCAAGAGCCTCCTCTATCCAGGTCTTTCCTGTTGTAGCAATCTCAGAGGCTAGTTTCTCCAGATGGCCAGGCCAGAATGGCAAAAAGGCTGCCTGACCTAGTATATACTCATTTTGTATGGGTAAGAAGGAGGCATTGCCTGAGTTAGATCACTGAGATTCCAGGATGGATTTATTATTTCTGCATAGCCAATTCTACCTTGACTTAGCATCATGCACTATATCTACTCTTATATCACAAATATAGCTTGCAATTGATGTCTGCCTTTTTTTTCTTTTTCTTTTTTCTTTTTGAGATAGAGTCTCCCTCTGTTGCCCCAAGTTGAGTGCAGTGGCCTCATCATAGCTCACAGCAACGTCAAACTCCCAGGCTCAAGCGATCCTCGTGCCTCAGCCGCCCAATTAGCTGAGACTATAGGCGTGGGCTACCATGCCCAGTTAATTTTTCTATTTTTACTAGAGACAGGATCTCACTCTTGCTCAGGCTGGTCTTGAACTCCTGAGCTCAAGTGATCTTCCCACCTTGGCATCCCAGAGGTGCTAGGATTACAGATGTGAGCACTGCACCTGACTTTTTCTCTCTCTCTTTTCTCCTTTCCTTCCTTTCTTCATACCTTCCTTCCTTCTTCTCTCTTTCTTTTTTCTAATTTTCTTGTTCTCTCTCTTTCCCTCTTTCTTTCTCTCTCTCTCTTCTTTCTTTCTTTCTCTGTTCAGTTTTCTCTTGTTCCTGCTGATTCCAAGACTTACAATTTTCTTCCAAAGAATTCTCTTTCTGCTTTACCTAGCCAGCCAGAGTGGATTTCTACTGCCAACAGCTAAGAAGCCCTATTGATATACTATTTTCCACTTAATATTATATCACAGACATATTTCCATGCCATTAAAAAGTATTCAAAATATTGTTTTAATGACTATACAGTATTTCATCATATTTATGTACCATAATTTATTTAACCATGCCCAAGTGTTTGAGTAAATTATAAATTTCTGTTAAATACTTACAATGAATATTACTGTATTCACAATTTGAGCTTCAATCCTGCACATCTCCTTAGGATACCTTAGGAGTGTGAGTACAAGGTTAATAGTATGAATATTTTAAAAGTTCTTGTGGCATAAAGTGAATTTTTTTTCTAGAAATTTTATCCCAATTTGTACCTTCACATGTGAGATGAATAAGAAACTCAGTTTCACTCCACTCAACAAGATTGGGTGCTAAAATTTTAAACATTCTTTGAGAATCTGGTAGGGGAAAATCTCATTGGTGTTTTAATGAACAGTTATTTGATTACCAATGAAGCTGAATATTTTAAAATGTTTATTGCATAATTTTATTTCTTCTTTTGAACATTTCTTATTGACTGTTTTACTGTTAGAATATGCATTTTTATTGATTTGTAATTACTTTTTATATATGAGAGGTATTAACCCTTTGTAATATTTGTTGCAACTATTTTATACTTGTTTATAGTTTCCCAATAAATTTAACTAAATAGTTTTTTAAAACACAAAGAGATTTAAATTTTATGTATTAAGTTTCTATCTTAATCGTCATTATTTTTTCTAGTGCTTTTATGTTTAAAAAAGTCATTACTCACCCCCAAGAGAAATATTTGTCTTTTCTTATGATTCCCCTTTTTACATTTAATTCTCTAAATCCTCTAGAATTCATATTGATATACGGTGTGAAGGAAAGAGCTAATTTTATTTCTTTCCAAATAGCTAACCAAATGTCCCGGCATCATTTATTGAATAATCTGTCCCTTCCCCACAGATTTGCAATGCCACCTCAGTAAGCTGAGATGTGGTGATCACCATGGCAACGGGGCTGCATTAAAAGCATCTGTGCTCACAAAGTGGAGGGCTGGTGCCTGGCAGAGTTCAGTCTGGTCTCACAGCACATCTTCCCTAATTATGATGCACCTTTTGGTTTTGTCTTTTTTTAAAAAAGTGTTCCCTTTATAGCCAGGATGCAGAAGAATAACTAAGGCCAGGGTCCTGTCATGCCCAATCTGGATCTGCCAGGGTGACGGGAGTGTGGGAGGGCCGTGGGCAACGAGGTGAGAGTGTGGACAGTGATTTGCCCCTGAGAACCTGGAAGGACATCCTCAAAGTCCTTGAATAGCTGGAGGGTGGGTGTGGGATGGTCATGTTTGAAAATGCAGCTCTAATGTAAAACAAAGCAGCAACTGCTCAGCAGAAGCCTGGCTGGGGACCCTCAGTGTCCCTTTCCTTCCTGGGATGGCAGCTTCTGCCATCAACAGGCAAAAAAACCCCCCTACTTCTCACCCTGAGGCTTCTGGTGTTAGTTCCTCAGAATCCTCCTTCCTTATCAGGTATCTGTGTCCAGGCCTGGGACAGACAAGACCAGAGCCAACCCTTGTCCCACAAGGAGAAGAAGGCTATGGACTGCGTGTTTGTATTCTGCTAAAATTCATCTGTTGAAACCTGCATCCCCAGTGTGATGGTATTTGGAGGTGGGACCTTTGGGAGGTGATAGGTTTAGACGAAGTCATGAGAGTACAGCCCTCATGTTGGGATTAATGTCCTTATAAGAAGAGACACAGCAGAGCTTTCTTCCTCTTTTTCCCCACCATGTGAGGACACAGCGAGAAGGTGGCTGTCTGCAAACCAGAAAGAGAGCCCCCACCCAGAACCGGATCTGCTGGCACATTGATCTTGGACTTCCCAGCCTCTAGAGCTGTGAGGCATGTTGCTCCTCCTACCCTGATCTATGGCATCATTGTGATAGCAGCCCACGCTGCCTAAGATGCCTATATTTCGGGAGATCTCAGGGAGCCTCTTCCTGGGTCTGGGGACACATGGAAGGTGCTTGACAACCAGTTTGAATATTGGGTGACTGCAAAGCCACCTGCTGAAGGAAGACAGTCAGTGAAAGGTCATGGCAAGCCACGGTAGGAAGAAGCAGAAGTTGTGAACAGATTGAAGTTATGAGGCCAGAGACATAATGACAGATTGCCAGGAGAGGAAGGATGGACACACAGAACGCAGAACCCGTGAGAATCAGCAACTTCGTCCTGCGGCTGACTCAGCTCCTGTTCTGCTCCTTTGGTGTCTGCCCCTACTCCAGCTCCTGTCCTTGAGGATATCCATGTAGCTTTGCAATGAGCCACACTCCCATATCTCCCCTATCTCCTCCCTGGAACACTTCCAACAACTTCCGATGATTTTTCCCTTCTCACCCCAGCAGGCCTTTGGACGTGCTGGTGCCTCCCAGACTCGCCCTGCCTCCTCCTTCACTGAAGCAACTCCTACTGCGTCCCTCCCAGGAGAGGACTCCCTTCCCTCTGGTGGGCTGGGTGCTCCTTGCTGGGGTCGTCTGTTTCCTGTCTTTCCTGCCTCCCTCGCTGCTGTCCTTGTCCCCCACTCTGTTGCAGGCTGAGGCTAGCCTGCCCCCGTAGACTGACCTGTTGAATCGCCCTGGGACAGAGATTCCGGCACAAGAATTTCTGGGGCAGAGAACGGGGGCATCTTCCATCTACCCTGCCCTGCTAGGCAGTGGGCTGGGCACCGAGCCAGGGCCTCTGCAGTTACCTGGCCCCGATGAGGCTATGTCCACCCTAAGGGATGGATCGAGATGGGCTGTCCCTTCTCCTGCTGGGGGCTGCTGCATTCTCAGCACCCCCTGGGATGCCAGGCCTGGGAGTGTTTGCAAATGCAAGACGGTAAACACTCCATGATGTGCACAGGCTGTAGCTGACCCTGTGCATGAAGACATCTTAGAGAGGGTGTGGCTATGCCAACTCCTGATGTGATTTCTGGGGAGGGGACAGTATTTGGCAGAAACCCTCAGACTACAAAGCCCAGACCCTGTAGTGCACTGATGTGAGACCAGACAGGGTGTGTGCCTCTCAACGTCACACGGCTAGCAAGGCACTGCATTAGGACTGGGCTCTTCAGGCAAGCCCCAGGTGCAGGGAGGGCACGCTTACCAGCTCTCGCCCCTGTCCCCAAGTCAGCTGCCCGGTAAGGCTCTGCTGAGATTGTCCCCCGAAGGTAGAATAAACCAAAGGGCATCCTTTAGGTGCAGGTGCTGGTACCTGAGATCAGAGCTTCCCACCTGTGCTGTGAATGGCCCCAGGTAGACTCAGATGTTGGCCTTTGGAGCTGCCAGGGTAGTGCCACCGTGGCCCTGAGTGACGTGGCATGGTGTGGTGTGGCATGCCCCCTACCCCTATGTAAGTAACAACTTTCTTCTTCCAATGGCCTCACCTCTCTGAGTTGTCCCCCAGATTCCCCCATAAATTGAGACCCTGCGGGGACCAATGAGGCAGTAATGCGGCCTCATGGCTGGTGTCCTAGTTCACCCACGGTGCGGCGCTGCTGCAGTTCTTGTGCCGGAATCCCCAGAGAGGAGGACAGGACTTGGGGGAGGGAGGTGAGAGACCCCATGCCCAAGTCCTACGGTTGGGCCGAGACTTCCAGAACATGCTGATCCTATAGAAAAGTTTTCAGAGCTGCCGGGGGCCTTACTGGTCACTGTGGTGGGTAAGAGTGGAGGCTCCTACTCAGCCATAAAGAGAAACGAAGCACAGACACACGCCGCAACACGGACGATCCGTGACAGCCTTATGCTAAGTGGAAGAAGCCGTCACCGAAGGCCACATGTTTTATGACTCCATTTCTCTGACACATCTAGAATAGAGACGGAAGGCAGACTGGCAATCGGGTCGGGTTGGGGAGATGGGAGGATTCTGTTAGTATTACGAAAGAGTGCAGGGGTTTGGGGGTTGACAAAAGTGCTCTAAAATCGACTGTGGAAGAGACACACAGAGGAGGCGGCCACGGAAGCCGGAAGCCGAGGCAGAGAGCCGAGGGAGCAGCCACAGCTGAGGGAGGCTCAGGGCCACGGGAGCTGGAAAGGACAAGGAGTGGCTTTTCCTGGAGCCTGCAGAGGGGCCCCGGCCCTGCAGAGGGAGTGCAGCCCTGCAGAGGGAGCCCGGCCCCTGCAGAGGGAGTGCAGCCCTGCCAGCACCTTGACGCTGGAGAAGAAGCCTCTGTCGTAAGGCACCAGATGTGTGGTCACTTCGTACTGCAACCTAAGAAATTACAGTTCCTAGTCACTTTTAGCACAGCCACTCAGCCTGCGGTGTCAGAGCCAGGGCTGTTGTCGCACATTCTCACTCGGGACCTGTGTTAGGTTTCTCCAGAGACCCGGAACCAACGGCGTGTGTGTGTGTGTGTGTGTGTGTGTGCGCGTACATACATACATATACAGGGTGGGGGAGAGAGAGATTTATTAAATAAGAGGAATTGGCTCACACGGTGATGGAGGCTGAGAGGTGCCAAGATCTGCGGTTGGCAAGCCCATGACCCAAGAGAGCTGATGATATAAGTTCTGGTCCAAAAGCCAGCAGGCTCAAGACCCAGCCAGAGCCAACATCTCAGTTGGAGTCCAAAGGCAGGAAAAAGCCCATGTCCCAGTTCAAGCTGTCAGGTAGGAGTTCCCTTCCAGCCCACCTCTTTGTTCTATTCAGGCCGTCAGGGAATTAGATGAGGCCACCCACTTGGTGGACGGACACCCGCCTTCCCGAGTCCACCCATTCAAACGCTAACCTCACCTGGACACTCCCGACTCATGGTTGACTAAAAGTCTGGGCACCCCAGGGCCCAGTCAAGTTGGCACACAGAGCTAACCGCACAGGCCTCTTCATTTTGTTTGTCTTGAATCGAAACAGCATCAACCCAGGTATCCGACGGTCTGGAGGCAGGTTCTGTGATGAGCACACAGAGAACGATTGTCCCTCGCCCAGGCACATGCCCACCAGCTGCGCTGGGACATGTGACCCCGGCCATCCCCTTCGGGACACCCCGACTCACCAGGTTTACCAGCCCCTGCCTGAAAAAGTATTTAATTTGCCTTTTACAACGCACCGATGGCAAGTTAATTAACTGGCAATTGCAAGTTATGGGTGGCATTAGAATTTATTAATAACATTGGAAATAAATCGCCCTGGAATTCAATTAATTGAAAACCTCATGAAATTCTCTTTTTATAATCCATAAAACAGGCCTTAGAGGTGGGTTGGGACTGCAGGTGTGGGGAGTGGGGAGGGGACTTCTGTTCTGACGTGTGCCAGCCTGGGCTCCCGCCCTGCTCACACCCTTGTCACTGCCCCGGGGGCTGGCGAGCAACCCCCCCACTGTGAATGTCCTGCCACGTGCCAGGGTTCACTGTGGGGATGCCTCTGCACCGCACCCGGCCCAGAGCTGGGTGCTGGGGCCACAGATGTGACCCCGCACACAGGACGCTCACAGCCAACGGGGGGAAGATGGAGCAGTGGGGGCACCCTTTGGATCCAGAGGGTGAAGCCTGGAGCTGGGGACTCCAGTGGTACCTTGACTGCCTCTGGCTGGGGCCCAGGGCTACAGTCAGGGTGTTCCTGCCACTCTAGTGGGACAGTCACCCCTGTGGATCTTTGGTACATGCCAGGGACGGACTGAGAAGAGCATTCATCACTGGGGGCCCCTCCCACACCGTGCAGGGGAGGGGAGGCCGAGGCGGGGGCCCTGCTCCAGCCTGAAGTCTCACTCTGCCTCGGGGCTCAGCTGGGCTGAAGGGGTAAGGACAAGAGGGTCCCACAGAGCCACGGGCCAGGGCCTTGGGGTAACGAGGACCAAGGCTGGACTCAGCTCTGGACCCCAGGGCAGGGGGCCCAGAAGGGAAGGAGATATTGAAGTGGTGTCTGCCCCTTCTCTGCCACACTCGGGCACGTGCACATGAGTGTGCACACTGTCGTAGATGTGACAGCGTGCATGCTTGTGCACACACACATACTCAAGTACATACATGCACACACGTGTACACACACTGGTAATACATGCGCACACTTGCACGTGCACACACATGTACATCAGGGGCTGGAGCCAGTTGGTGTTGGAGAAGGAACACCGGGCACAGGACGGGACAGGCCCCACAGGTGGTGCCCTGCAGTGGGTGACTGGAGGGTGCAGAGCAGAGGGGACTAGAGGAGGTGAGGGACAGAGCAGCTGGGCTGGGCAAGAGCAGTGGGGTGGGGTGGGGTGAGATAAGGGGAGGCTGGCGCTAATTCTCCCTCCTTAGCCGCATGGGTGTGTGGGCAGGTACTCCAGGGGGAGCTCAGGGCTGTCCAGGCAGTGACAGGTCCGTCCAGCCCTGCCCTTACTCTGGCGTTCAGAGCTCAGCTGTGCCAGGAGAGGACCTGGGAGCCCCACCTGTATGGGGCAGACCCTGGCACTTCCCCTTCCCCAGGGCATGTGGGGACAGGGGCAGTCTGGGCAGAGGAAGCTGGCTGGGGCCCAGGCCTGCTGCATCCTAGCAGAGCTCTGGTGCTTTGCTTCATATTCTGAGTCCAAGCCCTGGACACTGAGCTTGGAGGTGCAGGCGAGGGTGTCCCCGCATGTGTGCAAAGGCCCACATGGTGGAGAACAGAACAAGAGGGGCCTGGCCTGTCTCCTTGGCTGCAGGGTCAGAGGCACTAAGGTGTCTCAGGAGTTTACTCGAAGCCAAGAGCTGGGGTCCCCTTGGGGCTGTAAATGCCCAAAGGTGCCCAGGCCCTTTCCCCAGCAGCTCTCCCGCGTCCTGCAGGCACTTAGCGCCACCGTGTGCCTGGGGAGCCAGCGCCCACAGGCTGGGCAGGCGAGGCCAGCAGTGAGCAAACCTCCTGGGCGACTCCTTGGGCCAGAGCTGCTGCATATGCAGCTGGGACGGGGGCTCTGATGACAGCAGCAGGTGGCACAGCCTAGGTTCAGGCCAGGAACAGGGAGACACTGAAGATTCCTGAGCAGTGGAGGAGCACAGCCAGGCTTGCATTTCAGAGAGATCATTCTACCAGCCAGACTGTGAGCCCCTGTCTCCTCTGCTGTCCCTCGGGGTCAATTTCTTCCCCCTCCCTCGTCGGGGTCCTCCAACGTCATGCACCTGGCAGCTGCTGCAGTGTCCTGGGAGAATCCTCTCCGCACCCACCCCGGTCTGCTCTGCTCCCCATCTGGCTCCAGCCTGTGCTCACACCTGCCTGCCACAGTGCTGTCCTGGGTCTTGGTTTGTGTGAAAGCCACTCTGCCTTCCAGAACCGCTCGCTGGGGGCGGAGCAGGTGCTTAATCCCTACAAAGGCCAACCAGGACTCAGTGTGTCATCGTAGGCTTATCATCAGAGCGTATGGGTCACCTTGGGGTCCCAAGGGTGAGGGGCAATATTTCACTGACCCCCAGGGCTGAGCAGGCCAGAGCCCCGAGGCCTCCCCAACTCGTCCCCTCTTCCTGCAGAGCTGGGGCCGGGGCCAGGCCCAGCTTAGACACAGCGGATGGGAAGTGGGGCACCCTCTGAGGGGCTCCCCTGGCTACCCTCACACTCTTCGCACCCCGGGGGGCTCCTGGAGGCAGAGCTGGGCCTCCCTGCCTCTGAGGCCTTGGGCCAGCCCCGGGCCTGGCCAAAGCTGCCCGCAGGCTTCCTGGGCCTACGGGCCACAGCCCAGCCTTGGGGACCGCTGCCGCCACACAGACAGACCCACAGTGGGGAGAGCACCTTTATTGTCAGACACGGTAACAGCGAGACAGGCTGGTGTGCCGGTCAGAGGTCCCGCCGCCTCTGGCCTCCCCTCCAGACCTGCCCCAGGAGGGGCCATCAGGGCCTTGAGGGCTGCGAGAGGTGACGAGGGCCCAGAGGGACCAGGCCACAGCCTCCCAGGAGCACCAAGAGCGCCAGGGACAGTCACTCCTACCACGAGGGGAGACGTGTCCCAGGGTGGCGCCAGCACCTTTGATTCTCTGAGTTTGCTCCATTGCCGAGTGCCGGGTCCTGGCCCGGCAGGAGGGTGACACCAGGGCCCGGCTGGTCATAGGAGGGCTGCGGTCTGAGCCAGCAGGCAGACCCTGCAGGTTTCCCAGGGAGGCTGGGAGGAGCCTGGGCTGCAAGTCCCACCCTGAGGGACATTCCCATGAAGCACCACTCCTCTGGCTCGGGGGTGGGCTCAGTGAGCCTGCAGGGTCGCAGTGGGGGATGCCAACCTGGTCTGGGGGCCCTGCACTCCCAGTGCTGCTCTGTCACGGTCCCCAAGTCCATGTGACCTCCAGTGGTGTATTCAGGGTCTCCCTGGTCTCTCAGAGCAGCTACTGGCCAAGCCGCCCCAGCCCGAGGAGCAGACCCCAAGCCCCAGGGAGGGGGCTGACGAAGGGAGGCCCTGTGGTCCGGACTGGGATGTGCCATGCAGGGCCCCGCCATCCCCTCAGCTGGCCGTGCACCCTCCCGTCTGAGTTTCCTCATGAAGACGGGAAACCGGCCTTGCGGAGAACACCCAGCTTCAGGAGCTGAGAGCCCCGGGTTCAAATCCTGCCCGGCCATCCTTGAGCCAGTGGCCGTGGGTGGGTAATCTGTACCCCCCGAGCCTGGGTTCTCCGTGCAGAGTGAGGATAGTAAGCCTACCTCCTAAGGGTTAAATGAGACGGCATAGGGAAAGCTCCCTGGACAGGCCCAGATGTCGCAGGGACTCAGTAAATGAGGAGTATTAGGATTCTTCTCACACCCGCCCCCGCCCACCCAGACCCCGTGTCCAGCAGGGAGTGGAGGCTGGGAGAGGATGGGCCTCTGCCGAGGGTGCTGGTCCCCTGCGGACTCTGCCCCTGCAGGCGCCGTCTGTCCCCAAGGCCCTCAGGCCCCCGGAGCCAGTGTCCCCCACAGCGGTCCGTGTCTGCAGCCCGGCCCCCGGGGCGCCTTCAGGGGCCAGCAGCGGCGCTGGGCTCCGGGGGGCCGCGTCTCCGGCCACAGTGGGGCTTATCCCAGGAGCTGGGCTCTCACTTCCTGCCGCCGGCCGGCTCTGCGCTCTTCTGCCCGGGGTCGGGGCCAAGCAGGGCGGCGAGGATGCCATCGGGCTGGGGGCCGCCCCGCTTCATCTTGAGGTTGGCTCTCAGGCTGGCGTCCTGGCCGGAGCCCCCCTCGGGGGAGGCCAGGGGGTCTGGAAGGAGAGCAGGGGCGCTCCAGACAGAGCCTGCGGGCACTCGAGCACCTCTGCCCGGTTCCCGGCAGCGGAGAGAAGCCCTCGTCCAGCGCGGAGGAGGCCAAGCAGCAGCGGGCTTCGGGCCCTCACGCATTCGTTCGCTCGCCCATTCATTCGCTCACCCTCCCATTCATTCGTTTACCCGTGTCCGTGTGTCCACCCACTCTCCCGTCCCTTCCCCCATTCGCCCACCATCCAGCCTCCTGAGCTCCAGAGGAGCTGCAGAGGCGCCACTCGCCACCTTGCACAGGGGATCCCGGTGGGCCAGGGAGAGACGTGGGAACCCCGCCCCACCATGGAGCGGCAGGCCCCTTGGGGCACCGTGAGGACAGGGGAGGGCTCGGGGGAGGCTTTGCAGTGGCAGAGATCTCTGAGCTGGTCTTGGATGGGAGTCAGTGATCCAGGGCAGAGGGCTTGGCCTGAGCAAAGGTGGGGGGTGGGAGGTGTCGCCCCCCACAGGGCCACGCGGGAGGGCCTGGGGAGCTGGGCTGATGCACCTGGAGTGAAAGGCAGCAGGGAGCCACTGAGGTCCCAGAGCAGGGGAGGGGCGGCATCGGCCTGGGCGTTGGTGAAGACCGTCTGGTCTGGCAGCCAAGTGGAGGCTCCCCGGGGGCACGCAGGCCAGAGCCCTGAGACAGCGGGGGGGCGGGGGGGGGGGGGGAGGGTCCCAGCTCAGTGGCCCTGGTCGATGCTCACCGTGGATCCCGATCATGTGCTCCAGGATGAGGACTCGCTCTGCCAGGATCTTCAGCGCCTCTCGCAGCTGCTGCACCCCCTCGCCCTGGCAGGGAGCGGGGGAGGGTGGGGGATGGCCAGGGTCAGGGTGGACTACAGAGAGGGGTCAGGGCTGTCCCGCCACAGCCCCCACCCCTGCCTCTTCCCACCTGTCCCCACCGTCACTGCAGATACTGTCCCAGAGGCTGAGGTTCAGACCCATGTTCAAGACAAGGAGCCCAAAGCACAGAGGAGACAGGCAACATCCCCAATGCCACACAGCCTGGACGTGGCTGCCTGGCTGCTTCCCCTGGGCGTCCTGTTTCCAGAAAATACCCTAACGAGGGCAGAGCACCCAGCATAAGACCTCAGTGGGAAGGTGCTTTCTCGTTTCCTTCCTGGGTTGCCCAGCTGGGAGCTCCCTGCCACGTTAACGCTGCAGAGCAGGCCGGGGACAGGCCAGGTGTGGCCGCACCAGGCAAGGAAGAGAAGTGGGACCGCCGCCCCACGCGGTGCTGGGGGCAGGCTGGCCTGGTGACGGAGCCTACATTCCTGGCACCAAGGACCTTGTGCATGGAGACACGTGAATGAGCCAAAACAGGGTGCTAACTTCTCAAGAAGACAGGTGTCAAGGCCACTTTGGAAAGAAACGTGACAGTGGAGAGACAAGGCCACTGTCCCCAGCTGGTGGCCCAGCCCTGCGAGGCGGCAGCAAAATGGTTCCTTTTGCTAGTGTAACATGACCGGTCTTTCTCACATTCAGATTAATTTAGCTCAAAACTAAACAAAAGGAAACCAAACAGCAGCCTCCTGGGTCACAAGAAAGAGGTCTCCCTGCCAGGAACCCAAAGGCGACAGGAAGCTGAGCCACGCACAGCATCTGGGACAGGGACGGAGCGGGGGGCTCCAGGCCCCTCTGTCAGGGACCCAGATAAGCCCCATGTCCGTGAGCCATGGGATGCTCTTCTCTTGAAATGTGGGTGGGCAGGGTGTCACAGTAACTTCCCAGAGTCCCGTGGCGAGTGACACGTGTACCTGGGCTCAGGACCCACCTTCTTCCTTGCTGCCGCCTGCACCACTTTGGCTGCCTGGGTTCCAGCCTCTGCCCCTTCTCTGGTCCTGCAAGGACCTCTTGGAGGTCCCCCTGCCCCAGCCTCACCCCTCCAGCTGTGCAGGTGGCCCACCGAGCCCTGACACCCACCGCACCTGGGCACCCCCACCCAGCCACCTTCACGCAGTCTGCCCGACGGCACTGTGAGCTTCCCAGGGCAGGGACTGTCTGCAGGGCGGGTACAGATCTGTGGGACACCCCTCCCCCTACGCCACTCTAGCACAGTTACCTCTGTGGTGGCCGCTTTCTCCCCCTCCTCCCCCTTCACGCCGGGCTCACCCTAGGAAGGAAGTCACGCAGTCAACACCTGGCACCGGGTAGGGGACACCTCTCCACCCTCTCGGGGCCTGCGGTGAGTCAGGGGCAGGCTGGGCAGGCAGGGCCTAGAGGACGCCTGCCCTGGGGTGAGCAGAGCAGAGGAGCCCATGGCCCCAGGGCATGGGGAGGCGTCTGGGTTTGGTTTTAAGGGCTTAATAGGGTTCTGGGACAGAAGAGGCTACTTCTGTGTGACTGTGAGCAAGTCTCTACCTCTCCGTGTCTTTGTTTGCTCACCTCTAAAATGAGGGTAGCACAACGAGTAAGATGTGCAACGTTTGGGGCATGGACACGCTTGAAGCTCTTACTCGAGGGGGGAGGGGGGCATGGGCAAGACATGTAACCTTAACACTTGTACCCCTGTAATACGCTAAAATAAAATAAATAAATAAAATTTAAAAATAACAAAATGAGGGTAGTAACAGTACCTATCTCAGAGAATTACTAGGACGATTAAGGAAATCTACATTGATAATGAGCTTAGACCATAGCCTGGCAGCTAGAAGTGCCATCGAAGTGGTCACCATGGTGTTACTATCAGGAGACAGAAGCATGGGAGGGGGCAGGATGAGGCTGACACTCCTGGGTCAAATCCCAGCTCTTCTGGTGCCTTGCTGTGGTGACTTTGGGCAAGTTACTTAACCTCTCTGAGCCTTAGCTGCTGGTTCTGGCAAAGAGGGATAATGAAGTGTGGTCTCGCTGAGTCGCTGTGAAGCTTAAATATACTGTGGGGGGGGGGAAGTACCTCCATGGCGGCCGGCACACAGTAGGTGCTCAGCAAGGATCTATTCCTCCTCCCCTGCCCCCTGCACCTGGAGTAAGGCTTGGGTGGAGGGAAGTGCCTGCATCCTTGGTCTTGGAGGCAGGAGGTCATTGCCCTTTTGTTTCCAAGAAGGGCAATTAGAGGCCAGCTGTCTAAGCCTCTTACTTCTGGGAGATTCAGAGAAGGGAAGGGACTTTTCCGGTCACACAGCACATTAACCTGTGGCCCCAGGCAACACAGCACATTAACCCAGGCCCAGGTCACGGCGTGCGTCAGCCAGGGCTCCGGGGGCTCTGGAAGAGACTTAGGGCTCTCCCCAGTTCCTGAGGTTGCTGCCCTCCGGCCTCCTCACCCCGACGGGAGCTATTTCAGGCCCCGCTCACACACCCCCGGGAGCCAGAGCCCAGGCAGGGCCACCCGGGACAGACCCCACCCACCGGGCGCCCTGGGCGTGGCCCAGGCCCATCGCACAGACAGACTTACGGACGGCCCCGCCACGGCCCGCTCTCCCGCCAGGCCCTGCAGGAACAGACAAGCATGTGAGGTGCCACCTGTGCCCGCCCAGTCTCCAGTCCCCGCCCCCGACTGGGCTCTGGGTCTGAGGATGAGGAGGGTGGCCTGGCAGGAACAGAAAGGCCAGACTCGAGGGCCTCCAGTCCCGGAGCCACCTGGGGCTGAGCCTCAGTCTTCCCTCATGCAAAGTGGGGTGATGCCAAGTACGGCTGTCACATGGAGAAGGGGACAGACAGTCAAGCAATTGAAGGGCATGAGTCGTGGTGATGGCGACAGTCCCTCCCACCTGTGCTAACACCAGCCCTGACGGCTCCCCGGAGCCCCAGGCCCATGTCTGGCCGTCCCCTGACATCTCCACCCAGCTGACCACAAGGCGGCCACTCCACCTCTCCCTAAAGTGACCCCTACCCCGAAGCCTTCGCTTCTTGTGGAACGGCTCCCTGGTGCTCCTGGCTGGTCCCCGCAGACCCGCGGGAGCGAACACGGAGCCTGCCCTTCCCCTCCTGCCAGGTGTCGCCATCAGCCAGACCTGTCCAGCCCACACTCTTCACTCTGCCCTGTCCACTGGGACCTCCTGCTGGTCTCCACCTCCTTCCTCTCCTGCCTCCCATCCCCCACGACAGCCAGGAGGCCTTTTAAAGGCGTAAATCCTCCCTGGAACTCAAGGGGCTCCCTCTGGGTTACAAGAGCCTACACTTGGGCCCAGAGGTCAGGCCTTGCCCTCTGCAGCTCAGCCTACACCACGCTCCTTTGCTCACTCCCTGCCCCCGGGCCTTTGCACCTGCTCTCCCCACCACCTCAGCAGAGAGCAAGGCTAGAGTCTGGGCTGCCTCACCCACCCCATGGGCAATTCTCAGGGAGGGGGGAGGGGCTGAGGTGGATATTGAGTGACTTGGCCCAGCTCTGCCCACACCCTCTGTGTGTCCTTGGGCAGCACCTGGCTTCTCTGGGACTCAGTTAGCTCATCTATGAAATGGGGGTG
>VSMD01072417.1:0-41831 GCA_008750895.1 Mirza zaza | reverse complement strand
TGAAATTGAAAACAGGAAATTAATAGAGAAAATAAATGAACTCAAAAGCTAGGTTTTTTTTGGCCGGGCGCGGTGGCTCAAGCCTGTAATCCTAGCTCTCTGGGAGGCCGAGGTGGGCGGATCGTTTGAGCTCAGGAGTTCAAGACCAGCCTGAGCAAGAGCGAGACCCCATCTCTACTATAAATAGAAAGAAATTAATTGGCCAACTAATATATATAGAAAAAAAAAATTAGCCGGGCATGGTGGCACATGCCTGTAGTCCCAGCTACTTGGGAGGCTGAGGCAGCAGGATTGCTTGAGCCCAGGAGTTTGAGGTTGCTGTGAGCTAGGCTGACGCCACGGCACTCACTCTAGCCTGGGCAATAAAGTGAGACTCTGTCTCAAAAAAAAAAAAAAAAAAAAAGCTAGTTTTTTCATAAGATCAATAAAGTTGCAAGCCTCTAGCCAGAATAATTAAGAAAAAAGAGAAATTACTCAAATTGCTAATATCAGAAATGAAAAAGAAGACACCATCACAGATCACATGGACTTTAAAAGGTTAATAATGAAAAAATATGAACAGCTCAATGCCTTCAAATTTGATAACTTAGATAAAATGGACTGATTTCTTGAAAGACACAGTCTGCCAAAAGTAACACAAGAAGAAATAGCCAAGCTAAATATGCATATATTTATTTAAATAATTGAATCTATAATAACCTTCCAAAAGAGAAAGCACCAGGCCCAGATAGACTCACTGGTGAATTCTACCAATCATTTAAGGAAAAAGGCCAGCATTGGTGGTATAGTTGTGAGCATAGCTGCCTTCTATTTAAGGAAAAAATTATACCAATTCTCTATAATTTCTTTCAAAAAAACGGAATATCTTTTAACTCATTCTATGAGGCCAGCATCATGCTAATACCATAATCGGACAAAGACATCACAAGAAAAGAAAACTGCAGACCAATATCTCTCCTGAACATAGATGCAAAAATCTTCAGCAAAATATTAGCAAATCAAGTCCAACAGTGTATAAAAAATTATATACTATGATCAAGTGGGATTTATCTAGATGTGCAAGGATAGATCAACATTCAAAAGTCAGTTAATGTAATCCATAACATCAACAGGCTAAAGAAGAAAAACCACTTAACTATATAAGGGGATGCACAAAAATCTTTTGACAAAATTCAACATGTATTCATGATAAAAATTCTCAGTAAACTAAGAATGGGGGTAAATTTCCTCAAGTTGATAAAGAGCATCTACAAAAAGCTTACAGCTAACACTATACTTAATGGCGAGGAGTAAGAAGCTTTTCTGCTAAGTCAGGAAGAAGGCAAGGATGTCTCCTCTTATCAGTCCTCTTCAACACCATACTGAAGTCCTAGCTAATGCAATAAAACAAGAAAAGGAAATTTTAAATATACATATTGGAGCCAGGCATGGTGGCTCACTCCTGTAATCCTAGCACTCTAGTAGGCCGAGGTGGGTGGATCATTTGAGCTCAGGAGTTCGAGACCAGCCTGAGCAAGAGCGAGACCCCATCTCTACTAAAAAAAAATAGAAAGAAATTAGCTGGACAACTAAAAGTATATATATAACAAATTAGCTGGGCATGGTGGCACATGCCCGTAGTCCCAGCAACTCGGGAGGCTGAGGCAGTAGGATTGCTTGAGCCCTGGAGTTTGAGGTTGCTGTGAGCTAGGCTAATGCCACAGCACTCTAGCCCGGCAACAGTGTGAGACTCTGTCTCAAAAAAAAAAAAAAAGATAGATAGATAAATAAATAAAAAAATAAAATATATATATATTGGAAAGGAAGAAATAAAGCTGTCTTTTTTTTTGAGACAAGGCTTCACTTGGGGCTAGAAGTGCAGTGGTATCATCATAGCTCACTGCAACCTCAAACTCTTGGGATCAAGCAATCCTCTCACCCCAACTTCCCAAGTAGCTGGGACTATAGGCACACGCCACCATACTTGGTTGATTTTTCAATTTTTTTTTTTTTTTTTTTGTAGAGATGAGGTCTCACTCTTGCTCAGTCTAGTCTCAAACTCCTGAGCTCAAGCAATGCTCCTACCTTGGCCTCCCGAAGTGCTAGGACTATAGGCATGAGCCACCATGCCTGGCCAAAACTGTCTTTTTTCAAGATGACATAATTGTTTATGCAGAGAATCCAAAAGACTCAACAACAACAAGAAAAACTTCCTAGAACTAATACTAAGCAATTATAGGAAAGTTGCAGGATACAAGGTTAACATAAAAGTCAACCACTTTCCTATATGTCAGTAATGAAAAAGTGGAATTTGAAATTTAAAACGCCATACCATTTACATTAGCACCTCCCAAAATGAGATATTCAGATCAAAATCTAACAAAATATGTATAAGATTTATATGAGGAAAACTGTAAAACTCTGATAAAAGAAATCAAAGAAGAACTAAATAGAGAGATATTCCATGATCATGAAGAGGAAGACTCAATATCATCAAGTTGTCAGTTTTTCCCAACTTGATCTATAGATTCAGTGGAATCCCAATCAAAATTCAAGCAAGTTATTTTGTGAGTATCAACAAACTCATTCTGAGGCAAAGACCCAGAGTAGCCAACACAATACTGAAGGAGAAGAATAGAATTGAAGAACTGATACTACCAGACTTTAAGATTTATTATAAATGCTACAGTAATCAAGATAGTTTAGTATTGGTGAAAGAATAGGCAACTAGATCAATGAAATGAAATAAAGAGCCCAGAAATAGACCCACATAAATACAGTCCCCTGATTTTTGACAAAGGAGCAAAGGCAATTCAATGGAGAAAAGATAGTCTTTTCAACAAGTAGTAATATAACAACTGGACATCCACATGCAAAAAAAAAAAAAAATCTATCTAGACACAGACCTTATCCCCTTCACAAAAATTAACTCAAAATGGATCATAGACCTAAATGTAAAATGCAAAACTATAAAACTCCTAGAAGATAACATAGGAGAAAATCTAGATAATCTTGGATTTGCCAATGACGTTTTATATACAACACCAAAGGCACGATCTATAAAAGAAATAATTGATAAGCTCGATTTCATTAAAATTTAAAACTTCTGCTCTTTAAAAGACTTGTCAAGAGAATAAGAAGACAAGCTACAGACTGGAAGAAATTATTTGCAAAAGCTATCTGATAAAAGGGCTGTTATCCAAATATACAAAAAAATATACAAAATATACAAAAAACCCCTCAATAATTAGAAAATAAACAACCCTATTTTAAAAAGTGGGTCAAAGACCTTAATAGGTTTCTCACCAAAGAAGATATACAGATGGGCCAGGTGTGGTGGCTCACGCCTGTAATCCTAGCACTCTGGGAGGCCGAGGCAGGAGGATTGTCTGAGCTCAGGAGTTCGAGACCAGCCTGAGCAAGAGCAAGACCCTGTCTCTATAAAAAGTAGAAAGAAATTAGCTGGACAACTAAAAATATATAGAAAAAATTAGCTGGGCATGGTGGCTCATGTCTGTAGTCCCAGCTACTCGGGAGGCTGAGGCAAAAGGATCGACTGAGCCCAGGAGCTGGAGGTTGCTGTGAGCTAGGCTGAAGCCACGGCACTCTAGCCTGGGCAACAGAGTGAGACCCTGTCTCAAAAAGAAGATATACTGATGGCAAACAAGCATAAGAAAAGCTGCTCCCCACCATACATCATTAGGGAAATGCAATTTAAAACAATGAGATACTGGGTTCCCATCATAACTTAAAGGGAAATTTTCACAACATCTGGAACCCTTGATGTCCTGCAGATGAAGGAGGATGTCCTCAAATTCCTCACAGCAGGAAATCAGTTGGCACCAACTTTGACTTCCAAATGGAATAGTACATCTACAACAAGGAAAAGTGATGGTATCTATTATACATCATAAATCTGAAGAGGACCTGGGAGAAAATTCTGCTAGTGGCTCATACCATCACTGCCATTGACAACCTAGCTGACGTCACTGTCACATCCTCCAGGAATACTGGCCAGCAGGCTGTGTCGAAGTTTGCTGCCACTCCTATGAAGTCTGAGCCACTCCTATTGCTGGACATTTTGCTCCTGGATCTGTCACTAACCACATCCAGGCAGCCTCCTGGGACCTGCATCTTCTGCAGGTTACTGATGCCAGGGTTGACCACCAGCCTCTCAGAGGAATCTTATGTTGACATGCCTGCCACCTCTTTGTGTAACAGATCCTTCTCGGTGCCATGGGGACATGGTCTTCCATGCAGTCACAGGGGAGCTCATTCAGTGGGTCTGATGTGGATGCTGGCCCAGGAAGTTCTGTGCAGTCTCCAGTGAGCACCCATGGGAATCCATGCCTGATCTCTACTTCTAGAGATCCTGAAGAGATTGAAAAGGTAGAGCAGACTGCCACTGAAAAGGCTGTGACCCAGGGGGAATTGCAGGGTGAATGGACTGCTCCAGCTCCTGAGTTTACTGCTACTCGACCCCAGGCTGCAGGCTGGTCTGCAGGTGTGCCCTGTGCCTATTTGGCAGGTCCCTACCAAAGACTGGTCTGCAACTCCCCCTGCTCAGGCCACCGAATGGGTAGACACAACTGCTGAGTGGTCTTACGCTGTTTTTCTTAAGCTGTTTGCTCTTAAACAGCAAAGAGATATAAGGTTGTTAGAAAAGAAACATCCACTTCCAAATAAATGAAGAAGGTGGGGCTTAGTCCACCCTTTGAGGGTGGGTTAAACTTAGTGACTTGCTTCTAAAGAACAGAGTAGGGAAAGGGAAAACACTACCTTCACCATGTGATGAAGGTTAAGGTCACCATCATCTGCATATCATGTAATCCCCGACAGGTGTGGTGAGAAGTGCACTTCGCCTCAGTGGTATTCTTCTCAAAAACCTATCACCTCAGTCTAATCATGAGAAAACAGACAAACCCAGTGTGGGGGACATTTCTGCAGGGTCTTCAACCAGTACTCTTAAAACTGTAAAGGTCATGAAAAACAGGGAAAGACTGAAAAATTGTCACAGACCAGGGAAATATGCAAATTAAATGCGATGTGGTACCCTCCTCTGGATCAGAACAGAAAAATGATATTAGTGGAAAAACTGGTGGAAATCCAAAAAAGTTTGGAGTTAACAATGATGAACTAACACTGTTTCTTAGTTCTGACAAATGTACCATGGAAATGAAAAATGTTAATGATGAGGCCGGGCGTGGTGGCTCATACCTGTAATCCTAGCACTCTGAGAGGCCGAGGCGGGCGGATTGCTCAAGGTGAGGAGTTTGAAACCAGCCTGACCAAGAGCGAGACCCCGTCTCTACCAAAAATAGAAAGAAATTAACTGACCAACTAAAAATATATACAAAAAATTAGCTGGGGATGGTGGTGCATGCCTGTAGTCCCAGCTACTCAGGAGGCTGAGGCAGGAGGATCACTTGAGCCCAGGAGATTGAGGTTGCTGTGAGCTAGGCTGATGCCATGGCACTCACTCTAGCCTGGGCAACAAAGTGAGACTCTGTCTCAAAAAAAAAGAAAAAGTTAATGATGAGACTTCGCAACTTTCTGTAAATCTAAAATTATTTGAAATTAAAAAGGTAAGAACAATACTTATTAGAATAGTCAAAATCCAGAACACTGACTACACCAGAGGCTGAGAAGGATGTGGAGTAACAGGAACTCTCATTCAGTCCTGGCGGGAATGCAAAATGACACAGCCACTTTGGAAGAGTGTTTGGCAATTTTGTACCTAAACAGACCTTTACCATGCTATCCAGCAATCACGCTGCTTTGTACTTACCCAAAAGAGTTAAAAACGTATGTCCACACAAAAACCTGCATAAGACTGGGCATGGTGGTGCATGCCTGTAATCCTAGCACTCTGGGAGGCTGAGGCAGGAGGATCACTTGAACTCAGGAGTCCAAGACCAGCCTGAGACAAAGCAAGACCCTGTCTCTACTAAAAATAGAAAATTAGCCCAGCATCCTGGCACACTCCTGTGATCCCAGCTACTCAGGAGGCTAAGGCAGAAGGATCGCTTGAGCCCAGGAGTCTGAGGTTGCCGTAAGCTAGGCTGACACCACGGCACTCTAACCAGGGTGACCTAGTGAAACTCTGCCTAAAAAAATAAACACCTGCAGAGAGGTGTTGACAGAAGCTTTATTTACAATTGCCAAATCTTGGAAGCAACAAAAATGTCCTTCAGAATGTGAATGAATACATAAATTGTGGTATATCCAGGCCATGGAATATTATTTAGAGCTAAAAAGAAACGAACTTTCACATCATTGAAAGACATGGAGGAAACTTAAATGCATCTTACTAAGTGAATGAAACCAAACTGACATTCTGAAAAAAGCATAACTATGGAGACAGTAAAAAGATCAGTGGTTGCCAGGAGCTTGGGGGAGAGGGACCAAGGGGTGGAGCACAGAGGAATCTCAGGGCAATGAAACTATTTTGTAGGATACTGTAATGTTGGACAGGTGTTAGTATACATTTGTCACAACCATAGAATGTACAACACCAAGAGTGACTTCAGTATAAGGCAGGAGCTTTGGGTGATAATCACGTGCCAGTGCAGGTTTCTTGATTGTAAGCAACGTGCCCCTTGGGTGGAGGATGTTGATGATGAGTTAGGCTGGGCACGTGTGTGTAAGGGGAGTTATGGGAAACTTCTGTACTTTCTGCTAAATTTTGCTGTAAACTCAAAATTGCTCTTGAAAATAGTCTATTTTTTAAAAAATCCAGATGCGAGACGATAGTGGCTTGGACAAGGGTGGTGGCTGCAGAAGTAGGGAGAAGTGGCTGGATTCTGGGTATGTTTCTAAAGAAGAGCCGACAGAAATTGCCAGCATAGTGGATGTGCAGTTTGAGGGCAAAGGAAGACTCAGCCTACAGCTTGGATCCGACGATACGTGAAAAAGACTTCGCATGGGAGCCAAGCGCATACTAGATACTCGGCGAACACCAACATCACATGAAATTTCAGAGGACATGATGGTCCTCGGCAAGATAATATGCTAATCAGATAACTCGTGGGCGTAGGGGGTGGGACCCACAGGGACAAGCACAGGGTGGCCAAGCTCTGGCCAACTCTGGGAAGTCCTCTTCATGTGCTGTATTTTCTTGTTGTCAGTAGCTCAGTTCTGGAAAGAGGAGATGAATTGAAGCAGATACAGAGAAAAACAAGAATGATTCATCCCAGGACTAGTACATAATAATAAAGCCATAGATAACACTTAGTAATCGCAGTGGCAACACTGGCCAGGCATGCAGAGTGCTGCATTTTTCAAAGTCCTGTGATGGGCCAGTCTCTTCATGACAGTGCCGTTAGCTTGAGTTAAATGAGATCTGTGTTACAGTGTGAAAAAAAAAAAATACAAAGGATTAGTTTTCTAAGCATTTACTCAATTCCCAAAGGATACAATTCTACTCTGGTTGGACCATTCCTATCATTTTTTGAGCCCCTACTATGCATAACACACCTTGTTTTTTCTAGTGCTAAAATCAGCCCAGGAGGGTAGATATTATTGTGCCCATTTCACAGATGAGAAAAGCAAGCCTTATATAAGGCAATCAATAGCTAAGAAGTCACAAACCAGGGTTGAAACCCAAACGTGTGTCTTCATAGCCTGCGTCTTCTGCTACGACACATCACCTCACCCTCATATTCCTAATGATGACCAGTCCTCGATTAGCATCTACCTCGTGCCAAGCCACAGTGTTTTACAGCTATCAATACAAACTACTATCAGCCTCATTTTGCAGTTGAAGAAATTAAGGCTCTTATGTGTTTTTTTAATTATTTTTGAATATATTAATAGTAATATATATTCATCATAAAAATTTCAGAAAATACAACAAAGAAAGGTAAAAAAATCACCTATAATCCTACTACTCTAATAACCATGATTATCATTTTGGTTTGTAAATTTATTTATTTATTTACTTACTTATTTATTTATTTTTATTTTTATTTTTGAGACAGAGTCTCACTTTGTTGCCCAGGCTAGAATGAGTGCGGTGGTGTCAGCCTAGCTCACAGCAACCCCAAACTCCTGGGCTCAAGGGATCCTCCTGCCTCAGCCTCCCAAGTAGCTGGGACTACAGGCATGGGCCACCATGCCCAGCTATTTTTTCTATATATATTAGTTGGCCAATTAATTTCTTTCTATTTATAGTAGAGATGGGGTCTCGCTCTTGCTCAGGCTGGTTTCGAACTCCTGACCTCGAGCAATCCACCCGCCTTGGCCTCCCAGAGTGCTAGGATTACAGGCGTGAGCCACTGCGCCCGGCCTACTTATTTTTGTATTTATTTGAGACAGGATCTTGCTCTGTCACCCAGGCTGGCGTGTAGTGGCACGATCATAATGAGCTCACTGCAATCTTGAACTCCTGGGTTCAAGTGATCCTCCCACCTTAGCTTCCCAAGTAACTGAGACTACAGGTGCATGCCACCATGCCTGGCGAATTTTTTTTTAATTTTTGTAGACACAGGGTCTCACCATGTTGCTCAGGCTGGTCTCAGACTCCTGGCCTCAAGCAACCCTCCTGCCTTGGGCTCCCAAAGTGCTGGGATTTCAGGTGCAAGCCATCATCTGAAACTTTTTAATCTTTTTCCTACACATGTACAAGTATACACATTTTTGACAAAAATGAGATTGTATTATATTTGCTTTTAACCTATTCTTCCTACTCTCTCACTTAATAATATGCTGTCAATGTCTTTCTGCTTTAAACATTTTCTACACTGGTGATTTTTGACTCTCTTGGGTCATGCACCTATTTGAGACACCATAAGAACACTCCCTCCCAGAAGTGTGCACCCATGTACACACACACACACACACACACATACATACACACACACACAATTTTGCATATTTTGCAATTTCAGGGATTTCCTGAACCATGGATCCTAACTGAGTGCCCTGTTTCTATAACACCCTTCCTAATTCCTGAATAATATTCTATCATGGAAGGATGCTCTATAAGTTATTGAACCCATCAGTAGATTTGCTAAATCCCCTATAGTTGGATGTTTAGATTATTTCCAATTTTCTACTATTATAAACAATGTTGCAATGACTAGTCCTATGGATAAATCTTTGAGTATGGCCCTATTTATTTCCTTGGGATCGATTCCAAGAGTACGAACATTTTTAAGACTTTTGATAGTATTTCCAGATTGCCCTCCAGAAAGTTTATATCCAATTACACTCCTACCAGCAGCACCTAAGAGGGCCCATTTCTCCACATCGTTGCTTACATCGGGTCTTATAAAACACGATATTCTGTACCTTTTTAACCCTGGCTCAGAACTTTTCTTTCTCTTTTTGCTGTCTTGAAAGCAGTGATTTCTGGCTCAAGGAACTGGAAACGACAGTCTTTGGGGAAGACTCCAGATTGGGAATTGCTGTCTTTCCTTGCTTCAACAAAGCCCTGAAGACTGTGGTTTCCCTGACTTAGCATAAGACCTTCCTTTGCAGATCTCTGCCCTTGTAGGAGAAACGTCACTGGGTGAGAAGAAACAAACAGGCTGACCTGTTTAATCTCTGTTGATTTTAAAATTTATGTTATGAAATGTTTGTCCCCAAAGCAACCAGAAGGGATCCTTTTACTAGATCTTAAAATTCATAGACAAGTAATTCTGTAATGTGACTGTTCCTTCTCTCCCACTCTAGACAGCCAAATCTGGCTCCTGATATATAAAATTTACTGGGAAAAACTTAAGTTTGGCTTGAGAACTCCATCAGAATGGTTATGAGGAGAAATTTCCCGCATATAGTAAGCACTCAATAAATGTTTGTTGAATTGCCCTGGAAGACTTGGACACGCACCCTGGAGTAACAGACGATGCCGTGTGCGTGTTTAACTACTAAAGCTTTCATTAACTGTGGCAGTGTTAAATACAGCCGGCACTAATGAGGGGGAGTGGTGACCTGAATACACCAAAACAGAGGGAAATCCCAGATCAACTCTATTTAGCCTTGAAATACAGTCCATGATTTTTTTTTTCCTGTTACAAATGTACCTTTCCAATTCCGCTTGGCTTAGGCGACTGTTGCAATGAGCTCATCCTCCTCGAGCCCACAGAGAGAACCCACTGCGCAAGGCAGTCGACCAGCTAGATTTAAAAGTCACCGAGGAAATTTGAATGTGAACATACTGGAAGATATGAAGGAGGGAGGAGTGTTCATTGTATTAAATGTGATATTGGTATTATTTTAGCTATATATGGAATATGCTCCTTTTCTCTTTTAAAGACACATACTGGAATTAACAAATAAGTTACCACTGACCATCTGTAAAAGGGATAATAAAGACTTGACTACATTATAGCAATAACTACCATTTACCAAAAGTTGTTTTGTGCAAACCACTTTAGATACATTGACTTGAATCCTTACAATAAATCTCTGTGAGGCAGGTATCATTATCTCCATTTTACAGGTGAATAAACTGAGCCTCAGAGGCAGTAGTGAACATCGAATGTTTCTGTACCAATTCTGTTTCAGGAAACCCCTCTCCCTAATTAGACACTGTCATAATGAAACTAAAAGTCGAAGCACCCTGTCCTCCTGCCCAGAGCATGGTGTGGGACCCAGGCCTCTCCTGTGATCCACAATCTACATGAGTAATATTTAGAGCAGCGATATTGGAAACTCTCAAGAGCTCATCCATGAGCCCTTTCTCGGGTCAGGCGCTTGAGTTTCCCTGCTCACGGCAGCCACCATTGGTTTCTGTTGCATACAACCAAAGAATGCTGACCAGCAGAGAAATGTTGTCTCACTCCTCCCAGGCAGCCCAGTTAGTAAGTGAGGATTCAAACGCAGGGCTGTCTGATGTCAAAGTCCTAGGCTGCCTCTAACACGACATGCATATAAGGGGTCAAGTTCATGCAGCTTCCAAGTACTGACTTTCACTTTCTCTGCCTTCTGCTTATATATAAAATTCTTACACACTTACTTTCGTGTCTCTGTACCTACAGGTGTATAACGATGCATTATTGCACTCATGGAACTACACCTCCACTTTGGGTAATAATGTTTTAATTCAGGGATTGCTTTAAGCCGTATCCTCCCAGAATAACAAGCTAAGGAGAATAGAATTTACTGCTTCTCACACCATCTCTTTGTCATTAGAGCAAGACTGATGGGGAGGCACAAACAGGCATCTGGTCTAGCCTCCTGCCTAAAGAAACGATGCCCTAAAATCAATAAAATCCAGCCATGTGATTGGAGTCACTTTTTTTTTTTTGAGACAGCATCTCACTGTGTTTCCCAGGCTAGAGTGCCATGGTGTCAGCCTAGCTCACAGCAACCTCAATCTCCTGGGCTCAAGTGATCCTCCTGCCTCAGCCTCCGGAGTAGCTGGGACTACAGGCATGCACCACCAGGCCCAGCTAATTTTTTCCGCATATTTTTAGTTGGCCAATTAATTTCTATCTATTTTGAGTAGAGATGGGGTCTCACTCTTGCTCAGGCTGGTTTCAAACTCCTGACCTTGAGTGATCCTCTCGCCTGGGCCTCCCAAAGTGCTAGGATTACAGGCGTGAGCCACCGTGCCCGGCCTGGAGTCACTTTTGCAATCCCCATTATTACAAGTCTACTAACTAATGTCAGGCTTAGAGAGACAGAGGAGCATGTGCTATCCTAATACAGACCGTGTTAGATCCTAAAATGACAGATTACAGGAGAAATCTCAATAGCCTCAGGGGGTTGGGAAGACCACAGGCTCTGTAACCAGAAAGACACATCCCATGCCAGGCATGTGACTTTCCATGATTACTTACCTTCACTGAGCCTCAGCTGCCTCATCTGCAAAATGGGGATATTAATAATAATAATAATAGTGCCAACCTCCCAGGATTCTTGACAGGATTGTGTCAGATGACAGTTAAACGGCCTGACACACTGTAGGAGCCAACAATGCTAGTGCTTCCCTTCCTAAATAATTGAGGACAGTTGATCGCTTATGCCTATTTTTAAAGATCTCCAAGGAAGGAGAAACCATAGCATCCCTTGGTAGCTACTGCCTGTGTTTAACAACCCACTTAGATGATGTGTGAATATAGCACAGAGGCCCACATCCAAGGAGGCTGACGCAGGCTGGGAGCATGCCAAGCAGCTTGCTGGACCGCTCCCCATCCTATACCTTCCCCCGCCATTGCCTCCTAAATATATATATCAGCTTAACCAGCCTTCCCGGGCCAACCTCCTCTTGGAAATCCTCTCTGATAATCCCCTGGCTTGGAATGTTTTCGATCTTCCACGGCTATAACACCTGTTGGCTGTAACATTCTTCAGGATTTACCCAAAGCAGGCTGATACTGTAACTTACTTAATTACATAATTACTAATTATGAAATTAATTAGTTAATTCAATAAATGGACATCGAATGCTTTCTGCATTGCCATTGCAGTGTCCTGGGTACTGAGCATACAGCAGCGAACAAAAGAGACGAGATCCCCACCCTTGTGAAGTCCAGCAAGGGAGAGGGGACAGAAAATAAATATATAGTATGTCAGTTGATCAAAAGTGCGATGGAGGAAACTAGAACAGGTTTAGCGGGTGGGGAGTGGCCATTCTATATGGGGACTGCTTGTGAGAGCTTGGCTCCTCTGGGAAACTGTAGGCTCCCGCAGAGGAAGAGGAGGAAATGGAGAATAGTGGTTAGAGATGAAAGCTCTGGAGTCTGGATGACCTGGTTTAAATCCCTGCCCCACCACACCCTAGCTGTGTGACAAATTCCTAACTTCCCTGAGTGTCAGTCTCCTCTGGAAAATGGAGAAAGAACAGTATCTCACAGGTGTATAGTAAAGTGAAATCATGAATGTACAGTGTTCAACTGCAAAGGTGGATTTACCCTGAAGCTAAGGAAGCCTCGGGGACATCACACCCAGTCCCCAAACACACATGCACACTTGCAGGAGCCGCTCCAAGCCCCTTGGAGGGGCCCTAGCGACGACTTGACATATCTTGCAAACTGTGTGAGCAATAATCAGTTAAGACTACTGTGTCTCTTTCCACCTTGACTTCCCTTCCGTCATACTCCTCATGTTAAATGGCACTGGAGGGGACACAGGCCTTTCTGTTCTTAATTCTGTAATCTTCTTAAAGAGGACCCTGTCCAATTGTATAAGCTTCAGGCCTCGAAGAACTTGAATCTATTCCTTCCTGGCATGCGGTGGCAGCTACCGTGGTTGTAACTGGCTATCTTTCCCTCTCTGGCAGCATCCAGCCAAGTGACCCGCACAGCGCAGGTGCTCGGTAGCGACATTATGAAGAAAGGGTTCATGGAGATCTATAGTTTCAGAGAGCAAGGGGTCCTTAAAATCCCAACTGCCTCCTTTTCCTCCCCTACTAAAAAAATTGTTGGAGGATTGTAGGACAACCGAGAGATCTCTAGAAGTTACCCTCTTTAGGAGAAAGACAGCAGAGTGAGCACTTGCCTGGAAGGCCCATTTCCCATCCTGTTGGGGAGCAGTGGTCACAGCTGACCATCCGAGGAGCTCCCTGGAGTGCTGAGGACTGTTGGCCGGTGCTGGGGTAACCCCACGCTGCCCCAGCACCTGGAGGAGGGGGCTTTGTGGAGCAGGACACACGCCTCCCCTGGGATCCCCACTTCCAAAGGCCCATACTCAGGCCCCAGGACACTCGGGGGCCTTCCTGGGTCACTGCCAAGAGCCAGCCCCAGGGTCAGACAGTTCTCATGTTTAAGCTGAAAAGCTCTTGAAATCTGTACCCAGCGTGGGGATGAGCTGTTCTCCCCTCGCAAGGGTTGGAAACAGTTCATGACCACCTTCCAAAGGAAAACCTTCTCCCTGCTCGAAAGAAGTTATAAAATCACATCTCAGCCTTCTATTTCCCAGCCAAATGGTGCCAATTACTAATACCGAAGGGAAAGAACGTGACTCATGGATGTTCCCAGTTCTGACGGCTGATTGCCATCAATCGCCTGGTCCCCAGAGCTTACTCTGCTTTCTCCTTTCTGGCCGTTCTCCACAGTCGCCCCCAGAGAGTCACCCTCTCTGCTTGTTCTCCTCCAGGAGAGTTCTAGAAGGACTTCGCAAGGCCCACCAGCCCACTGGCAAGGTCACACCAAGTCCCTTTGCCTGCATCCCAGAAGGATGCAGAGGAGGACTTGATTTTCTTTTTTCTTTTTTCTTTTTGAGACAGAGTCTCGCTTTGTTGCCCAGGCTAGAGTGAGCTCCGTGGCATCAGCCTAGCTCACAGCAACCTCAAACTCCTGGGCTCAAGCAATCCTGCTGCCTCAGCCTCGCGAGTAGCTGGGACTACAGGCATGTGCCACCATGCCCGGCTGATTTTTTCTACATATATTAGTTGGCCGATTAATTTCTTTCTATTTATAGTAGAGACGGAGTTTTGCTCTTGCTCAGGTTGGTCTCGAACTCCTGACCTCAAACAATTCTCCCGTCTCTGCCTCCCGGAATGCTAGGCGTGAGCCACCGCGCCCAGCTAGGACTTGATTTTAATGTCCTCTTGTGTGTGTGTGTGTGTGTGCGCGCGCGCACGTAGACATGTTTATCTCTAGCATCCATTGAACAGAGAACCTTTCTAACCCTGGGTTCCGCCCTCCCTGGGCTGATACTCAGTGGATTTTCCGGCTCTCCTCTTGTCATTCAGAGTGCACAACAGCGACAGGCGGATCAGCCTGGGACATTGCGCTGAAGGAACATTCTACTCAGAAAGAACCGACCGTCCAACCCTCCGGAGCACTTTGGCTCCCAAAAGGTAGAGGACTCACCCTCCACTCTGCCTTCCTGCCGGGCTCCAGCTTGAGAGGAGGCCCCAGGACCCACAGGAGCAATTGCTCTTTTCTCAAGGGAGACAAGGACAATAACTTTGATTGACTTTTAAATCATTGTCATAATATATTGAACATATGGCCCCAAAATGTTAGGACACATATTACTCTAAAAGTGTGACTGTGTCCTGGTGAGGTGCTACCTCCCAACAGTAGTTTTTCTCTAACCTTCTGGAAAAGGCCCAATGTTTGGGCCTGTTATTGTTGTTTTTTTTGAGGCAGTCTGTTAAATGTGTAATTAAATGTGATCGGAATGTGTAGCTTTGTATAAACCAAAAAAGAAAAAGTCCTTTGTCTGCCCACGTGACTTGATTTGGGATTCAGAAAACAGGAACCCAGTAGCTGGAGGACACCAGATCTTCAAGTCAGGTAGCTTTCGATGATGAGGAGATGAAGACAATGAGATGAAGATGATGGATTCAAGAACCTGAGGCCAGCAGGGAGGATGAGAAAGCACTTTGTCCTACCGTACAGGTGAAAGTATTTACCATTATCATCATCATTAGCAATAATAATTGGGTCCAGGAGATCTTGTCAAATGTAAATCCAATCACTTAGCCCCTTTCATCCAAGGCCTCCCACTGGTCTTAGGACAAAGGCCAGACCCCAGCAATGATCCTCCCGATGATCCTCCCAGCCCTGCTCAGCTTCCTCGCTGGCCTTCTCTCCACATGTCAAGTTCAAAACAAGGCTTCCGGCCTCAGGACCTCCACATGTTCCTTTGGTCTGGAACACTTGTCCCCCTCTTCTTCACCTGGTTCACCCCCTCTTTTTTTTTCAGCTATCAATGTAATCACACTTCCATGGGGAAGCTTTCTTGCCTTTCCTGGCTGGGTGAATCCTTCTTTTATATGTTCTCATGGAATCATGAAAAGTCATCCATTGTCCATTCATTCATTCATATTCATTGAGCGCCTACTATATGTTAGGCAGGATTCTGGGACCTGGGAATACAATCCCGAACAAAAGAAAGCCCTGCCTGCAGGGGACTTCCATTCAGACAGAAGGAGAAAAGCAAACAGACAACACACATCTAATAGGGTGCCAGGCAGGGGTGAGTGCTGTGGACAAAAATAAAGCAGGGTAAGGATTAGGGTGGTGGCTCAGATGGGGATAGCAGAGAAAGCCTTCCTGAGCAGGTGACATTTAAATGGAAACCTCTATGAAATGAAGGAGCAAATTATGCAAAGATGTGTGGGAAAACTATTTCAGACAAAAGGAACAGCTAGTGCAAAGGCCCTGGGGCAGGGATAAACTTGGTGAGTGCAAAGAACTACAGAAGGCCAGTCTGGCTGGAGGCAAGTGAGCAATTGGGAAAGTCCTAAATGGGGCTTCAGTACATTTCAACAACTCTTGTGATGAATTTGCCACAACAAGGAGCAGAGAAATAGGGTAGGAGCCAGGGGAGCACATGAGCTCTATGGAGAGTGCTTCTGTTTTGTTTTGGGTGATTTTTATTGTTGTTGTTCTTTGTTGTTTGTTTGTTTTTTTAACAGACTCTTGCTCTTTTGCCTGGGCTAGAGTGCAGTGGCATCATCGTAGCTCACTGAGCCTCAAACTTCTGGGTTCAAGCGATCCTCCTGCCTCAGCCTCTCAAGTAGTTGGGACTACAAGCGCACGTCACGACAACCAGCTAATTTTTTAATATTTTTTAGAGACGGGGTCTTGCTATGTTGCCCAAACTGGTCTCAAACTCCTGGCCTCAACCGATCCCCCCACTTCAGCCTCCCAAAAGTGCTGAGATTATAGGCAGGAGCCATCACACCTGGCCTGCTTTTTTGTTTTGTTTTAAGATGAAAAATGTTACAGCATATCTGTATGCAGAAAAGAAAGCTCCAGTAGAGAAGGAGACATCAGTGATTCGTGAGAGAGAGACAACGGCATCAAAGTCCTTGGGTAGGTGAGGGAGAATGGGATTCAGGGATCCAGGGGAGGGGGGCACTATAGAGGCTTAGGGACAGTTTGTAATTTGCAACGGGGGGGGGGGGGGGGGCAGAGCATTCACGTATAGACAGTGCAGGTTGGTAAGTTTAGTGGTGGGTAATGAACCTTCTGGTGGCCTCTCTTTTCTCAGCGATAGGAAGGCGAGAGCATCAGCTGAAAAGCAAGCAAGAGGGTATCAGAGTTGGAGAAAACATGCGAAGGTACAAAACAGCTGGCTGGGAGAGTGGCAGAGTGCCTGGGGAACTGCGGTGTGACTGCTAGACAGTGCTAAAACAATCCACTTATTTGCGGACTTCAGTGTAATGTGAGGCCTGTCTGGGCAGTTGTGGGTGTTTCTCCAAGCCGCGTTCCTGTGCCCAGACACAGGTGTAGAGCAGGTGTTCCATGGGGTTTAACCAGGGCTGGGGTTGGGGCAGGTGAATACAGCAGAGCAAGGGTATTACAGAGCAAATATGATTCTGGGCCTCGGAGTCCAGGTTGGGTGAGGAGGAGACTAAGGGCCAGGGTTAGGAGACGTGAAGAACAGTGAAAAAGTTGCAGAGGGTCAGAGGATTGAAGATCCCCACAGGGCCAGGAAATTACTGGAAGGGGAGTCCTGGGACAACTGAGCTGGAAAGATGCACCCATGGTCCGACTAGGATGATTGAAATGGAAACATAAGAGGCGCTGTAGTTATGATGAGGTCTGTGTGTGACTCTATGGCTGAAGTGGAGGGAGGGAGAGGGGTCGTGGCATTGAGGCATCAAGACACGGGAGTCCAGGTGACAGATGGTCATCTCCGCAGATCTTACAGACACCGTGGACCGTGGCAGGCATGGAGAAAGTCAGTGAGCCTGCCAGCCAGACTGTGGTTAAGCTCGTGAGCAGGAGGTAGGTAGACAGCACGATAGATGGTTTGATGACACATTCTCCCATTTTTCATGTTTACAGGATTACTTGGTTAATGTCGATTTCACCCACCACTACCCTCTACACCACTGGGAGCCATGGCTGTTGGTGTCCACCACGTTATTCCCAGCAGCTATCTCAATGCCCAGCACATGATAGGTACTTACTAAAAATTTCTTGAATAAACGAACAAATTTCCAACAAATACTCTTCTCTGGAGTTGGAGAAAGAAAGAGGGTGGGAGGCAGAGATCCAATAGTTGATCCTTTTCTCTTCCCATTAAAGTCTTCAACATAGTCCTAATTTTCAGAAATTTCAATCCATGGACATTCAACTAACATTCATGAAATACCTCTTAAGTGCCAGATGCTGTGCTATGTGCTCCAAAGAGGAATAAGACATGAGTGCAGCTCTTGTAAATCTCAAAGTGCATCTAGGCAGACACATGAATAAATGACTTTGATATAATGTGAATAGAGCAATGATAGAGGCATGAGCAAAATGCTCCCGGAGCACAGAATCTGACTGCTGTGGGAGAAGGGAAGGCTGTGGATACAGACAGTCTGTGGAGAGTGAGGAGGGTCAGCTACCAAGACAAGTGGAAGTGAGGCAAAGGACTAGCCTATACAAAGGTACCAACGATGGGAAAAGCTTAGCAAACTGACAAGTCTGATGAGGCTATAAAGTTAAGCTGGCCCTTTTATTTATGATCAAGTAATTTGTGACAAGGATGTCAAGACAATTCAGTGGGAAAAGAATAATCTTTTTAACAAATGGTGCTTGGACAACTGGATGAAGTTGGACCCCTGCCTCACACCATATACAAAAAGTAACTCAAAATGGATTAAAGACCTAAATGTAAGAGCTAAAACTACAAAACTCTTAGAAGAAAACATAGGTGTAAATCTTCATGATTTTGGATTAGCAATGGTTTATTAGATGACACCAAAAGCACAAACTAAATGAAAAACTAGATAAATTGGACTTTATCAAATTTAAAGCTTTTGTGCTTCAAAGGAGAACATCAAAAAAGTGAGATGACAACCCACAGGATGAAAGAAAATATTTGCAAATCATATGTCTTATAAAGGACTAGTGTCCAGAATATATAAATATCATTAACAGCTCAATAACAGAAAGACTGATAAACTATTTTTTAAATGGGTAAAAGATTTAAAATAGACATTTCTTCAAAGAAGATATACTAATGGCTAAGAAGCACATGAAAATATGCCCTACATCATTAGTGATTCAGGAAATGCAAATCAAAACCACAATGAGATGTCACTTCACACCCATTGGGATGGCTAAAATAAAAAAGAGACATTAATAAGTGTTGGTGAGGATGTGGAGAAATTGCAATCCTCATGCATTGCTGGTGGGAAGGTAAAATGGTGTAGCTGCTTTGGAAAACAGCCTCTCGAAAAGCTAAACCTAGAGTTACCATGTGACACAGCAATTCCACTCCTAAGTATACACCCAAGAGAATTAGAAACATATATCCACACAAAAACTTATACATAATGTTCATAGCAGCATGACTCACAACAGCCAAAAAGTAGAAACAACCCAAATGTCCATCAATTGATAAGCGAATAAATAAAATGTGGTATATCCACATAACGGAATGTTATTCTTCGATAAGAAGGAAGGAGCACTGATACATGCTACCACGTGAATGACCCTCGGAAACACTATGCTAAGTGAAAGAAGCCAGACACAAAAGGCCACATATGGCATTATTCCATTTGTTTGAAATGTCCAGAAAAGGCAAAGCCATAGAAACTAAAAGTAAATTAGTGATTGACAGAGGCTGGAAAAGGGGAAGTGACTGCTAATTAGTTCCAAGTTTCTTTTTGGGGTGACACAAACATTCTGGAATTAGATAGTGGTGATGATTGTACAACTTTATGAATATCCTAAACACCACTGAGTTGTACACTTTAAAAGGGTGAATTTTATGGACTGTGAATTATATATGAATTTTTTAAAATGTCACCTGGGGTCACGGTGACATACAGCCCATGCGAAGGGATGTGAATAAGATCCCGCAGGCAATGAAGGGTTTCTTAGCAGAATGTGTGTGTGTGCATGTGTGCCGGCATGCACACACATGCACTTCTTCCATTTTAGTTGGAAAATCAGGAAGGTGAAATCAGCAAAAAAACCCCCACAATGCCATCACCTAGAGGCAAGCATTATGGATAGTTTGTTTCATTTCCTTACACTCCTGTTTGTGTTTGTACTGAGATTATGTTTTATGTACAATTTGGTACGGCGCTTTTTTTGCATTGTTACCGTAAACTTATTCTAAGCATCATTTAAAAATAAATTTCTTATCTAATTATAATGGTAATTTATGGTAGAAAATTTAGAAAATACAGAAAATTGCAAAGAAGAAAATTAAAATCATCCATAATCCCACTAGCTAGAAATAATCACTACTGACATTTTTGTATATTTTATTTTGTCTTTTTCCTATGAGGAAACATCATTTTTAATGGCTGTGTAATAGGCCATCCAGTATCATAGATTACTTCCACTTTAATATAGTTAGATTATTTCCAACTTTTCCATATATAAATAATGGTGTAATAAATAAGCTTTTACAAAAGCATGAAGCGTTTTCATAGATGAGGTTATTTCCTTAGCTTCTCAGAAATGAAATTACTGCATCAAAGACTGAATATATTTAAGTTCTTATTGTGTATTTTTTTAATTGTATTCTAAAAGGGTTCAACAAATTTCATTTCTGTTAGCAATAAATGAGATTGCCTATTTCACAGTATCCTCATCAGCACTGAAGATTATCCTTTAAAAAATTCTCCTTATTTTGGCCGGGCATGGTGGCTCACACCTGTAATCCTAGCACTCTGGGAGGCCGAGGCAGAAGGATTGCTCGAGGTCAGGAGTTCAAGACCAGCCTGAGCAAGAGTGAGACCTGTCTCTACTAAAAATAGAAAGGAATTAGCTGGACAACTAAAAATATAGAGAAAAAATTAGCCAGGCATGGTGGCGCATGCCTGTAGTCTCAGCTACTCGGGAAGCTGATGCAGGAGGATTGTTTGAGCCCAGGAGTTTGAGGTTGCTGTGAACTAGACTGATGCCATGGCACCCTAGCCCAGGCAACAGAGTGAGACTCTATCTAAAAAAAAAAAATTTCCTTGTTTTATTTTCATTCTGATAGAGGTTTCATAAGCAAGGGAGGGGCAGGATTGGGTTTGTTTTTTAATTGCTAGGTTGGGCTGCAGAGAGTGTGGAGACAAATTAGGGGACTGCTGTACTTGTCCACGAAAGAGATGGCATAGCCAGGCAGTGACAGTGAAGGTGTGTTTAAGCCATTTAAGATTAAAAAGACATTTCTGAGAAACTTTGGGTTGCATTTGTGACTGATCCAAAAAGTGAGAGGTGTCAAGGTCAACTCCAAAGTATCTGGATTTAAGTGATAGAATGGAGGGGTGACACCATTAGCCAAGACAGGGAAAACAGAAGGAGAGCAGGGGTGAAAGAAAGGAAAGCTTCCTGCTTGCAACATGTTACTTTAGGTGCCTTCCAGAACTCCAGGTGAAGATGTCAAAATATCCATCAACAACACAAGCCTGAAGCTTGGAGGAGAGGATGGCAGTGCAGATAAAAATTTAGGAATTGTCTCTGGAAATGATAATGAACGAGATCATTCAGGGATGAGGAATAAACTTGAGGAAAACCAGCATTTGCAAGGCAGGGAGAGGAATAAGTGGAGCTGAGAGTCGCTTAGGAAGCAGGAAGGGAAGGGACAGATACCAGTGCCCAAATGCCAGGGGGATAAGGAGGTTCAAGTGGGGAGAATGGTGAGCAACGTCAAACTCTTCCCCTACTAAGGGAGTTGCAGAGGGCGGAGACCGAGAAGGGGTCCCTGGCAGGAATCCGAGAGGGAAGTCACTCTCCTCGAGTTTTTCTCTCGCCTTTCATAGAGGCTAGAGCTAGTCAGCAATGCTATTCTTCACTGCTCACCTGGGTTGCAAAGGTGCTGCACCAGGGAGCTAGGGAAGAGGCTAGGGGCACAGCCTGGCCCCGGGGGCTCGAGACCCCTGTCCCTTAGGCCTAGCTCTGCTGAAATCTCGGACACCCGATTCAGGCTCGACCTCTGATCTCTTTACCTGCACGAGGAAGAGGGTGGTGAGGAAATCATCATCTGAAGCTGGCCATGATTCAGTGTCACTCTGCACCCAAGGTGTCGCCTGACTACAGTGGAATGAGAAAAATAAAGCCAAGGTAATGCATTTTTCTTGAAAGAAATTGAGTGTATGCAATTTAAAAGCCTGTCCTTCATTTTGAGATTGTGTCTCTCCTATTTTGTTGATGGTAAGCGGCCCTTTCTTTTATGAAATGCTGGTAGATGGTAGCCGAGGTTTGGCCCACGTTTCTTTTCCGTGTCCTCTATGTAGCAAGTGCGAAGTTGGTGACTCTGTTGTCCCACCTGTCACTCTTGGAGTGTTACTCATTTATGAAATTGCAAAAATGTAGGAATGAGCAGCCTAGAAATTTTTTTTAGGACTCTCACCTCTAAAATCCTAAATTCCCAGCCCTCTACAGATAGTCCTCAGAAGGACAGTGCGGTGACACAGCTCAGCGGTGTGGGGTGAAGCGGCACCAATGACCCACCCCGCCCTCCACCCCCACCACTCACACAGCGTGAGGGCTTGGAGTGTGGGCCTTTGCCGCATGACGACGAGTTCTCAGCCTCTCTTCTGTGCCCCAGTCCTCCAGTGCTCTGTGGATCCCGCCACCTAGAGCCCAAGCCTCTGTCACTGTCTGCTCCCGCCCAGGGGCTGGAGTCTCCTCGTGACCTATCTCAGCTCAGTACAAGGATGCTGCACACAGTAGGTGCTCAGTATCTGTTGAATAAGTGAATAAATGAATTCTCATTTTATTGAGGGGGGAAACTAACTCAACCTCTCTCCTTAAACTCCTCAAGGACAGAGATCTGTATTCCCAGTGTCTAACGCCAATCCTGGTGGCTGCTCAGGGGATATTTGAGATTTCTTATTTTGCTAACATGGCTCCACTAATATGGGGCAGAAACTACATCTGAACCTAAATCCTTTAATTCCAGTCTATTGCTGTCTCTCCCCGCCGTCACCACAGAATGGTGGGACACCCATCATCAGTGGAGGTGACATCTGGGAGCAGGATGACCTGTCTGGGTCCTCTCAAATCAACTCCGGGAGCATCACAGCGTGAGCCAGGTCCTCCTTCTAGCAGCGATTTTATTCCTGTTCACACTGGCTGACGATGAGGGGCAAATGTGAACTGTCTGTATTTGAGGTGCAGAGTTTTGAAACTTCATCTGTATTTTTCTCGAAGTCATGATGCACTAAGTTTAAAAAGTCTACGAAAACTAAAAACGCCTTTAACGAAAAACAGCAATACCTTCCTTCTCTTCACCCAGAGGTGACATGATCACTCTTGTTATTTTCTGGTATTTATCCTCATGTGTGTAAAGAACAGGCTTAGACGCTGTTTCCATTGGTTGGGTTTACCCATCATCATGGGCCAGCATGGTGAACGAGGAGTTTAGCTTTTCTAAAGCATACTCTGTTCCCCTCTGCCCAATGTAGTTACACATCTTGCTGAAGTTAACACTAAACATATACCTTGTTAGGAGTATGTGATACTTATTCACTCGAACCAATCTGTCAAGATAGGTTTCTTTTCTTATATAACTTTTTATTTTCCCTGAAGTTAATAATTAGTTCTCATTTTTCCTCATTTGCTTACTATTCTGGATATCTCACAATAACTTTTCTGACAGCCCTTTAATATTTCCATACACCCAGCAAGTTGGATCATCTCCCTGTTCCATGTTTTCTTGCAGACTTTCCTCCTTCAGTCAGGACTAGTGGCTTCCGTTGTCCCTCATCCTGGCAGTTTCCTTTGCCACGCTCCTGTTTCGGGATCCCCTGGGTCCCATGTCACCCTCTTTCTTGGTTTATTCCTTTTGAGAAACTGCACGTCTAAAAATGTCTTTATTTCCCTTCAAGACTTAATTGATAATTGGGCTGAATACAGAATTATAGGTTGGAATCCTTTTCCCTCAGGGTTTTATGCCTTTACTCTATTTTCTTCTAGCTTCTGATGTTTTTATTGAGCAATTCTGATTGCAGATCCTTTGTTAAAACCTTACTTTTTATCTCTCGAGAAGCTTTCAGGATCTTCCTTTATCCCTAGGGTTCCTCTTTCACAATGATACGTGGGCCTTAGTGGGGTCCCTTCCCCCATTGTGCTTCGTACTCAACAGAACGTTTCAAACTGGAAATGCAAAACCTTCCCTCTTGGGAAAAGTTTTCATATTACTTATTTCAATAGTTTTCCCCACTCCTTGTCTGTATCCTCCCTTTCTGAAATAAGGCCGAGTAAGCGAGCAGGGAGTAACAGGAGACACTATTTTGGGTGGCGTGGCCAGGAGAAGTCTCTCTGATGAAGTGACATTGGAGTTGAAACCTGAATGAGTTCATCGTCTCACCTCTGAGAAAAACTATTACACTTCTCTTTCATTCCTTGCACTGACTCTTTTTCTCTCCCGTTTCTTTTGTCTGTCTCTTTTGGCCTCTCTCTGTCCTGTCTTTCCTCACGTGTCTGGTGATCCTCGGCTGAGGATCACATTCAGAGGGAGGCAAAACATCACACTGTACCCCACAAATAGATACAATTGTTATTTGCCAATTTAAAAAATTTTAAAGATGAAAACAGCAAAAAAAAAAAAAAAGAGAGAGAGAGGCACTAAAAGAAACAGCTGATGGGAAGTGTGGCTTGTCACTATTAGGTGATTGGGGAGCATGTTGGCTTTTTCACTGGGGAGCCGCTGCCTCTGGGATTGCTTAGTTCCTCCAGAGAGGACTCTTCCAATATCCCACCTTGGGGATGGGGGTGAGGGAAAGAGCAAGTCTGGTGGGGGAGAGGGGACACCCCCATTCATTCATCCAAACTCTCACTTAACTCTCCTCACTCTGCCTTCTGTGATTCCCTGAAGTTCTGGTCCTTCCTGGAACTCCATAGGACAAGCTTGCTGGCTTCTGCCTACCATCTTCCTCTGCAGGCCCTGCAGTTTCTGCCCCTCCTATCCCCCTCTCTTGTCCCTTGGTGTCCCCCTGCCCATTCTCTTGGTTCTTATCATTTAAACAGGATTTGAAGAAAGCATGCACATTAACATGTATCCAGCTCTGCTATGCCTAACCAGTACATAAAATACTCTGTAAAACATATTCTAGCAAACAGATCAGGCTAAGAAATTTTTTAAAAAGAAAAAGAAAACTTTTGCAGGCTGTCTGTCCCTCCAGTAGTGAAATCCCTGCATTTGACAATCATGGGATTTTAAGGGTGAAATAAACTCAAACATCTTCTACGCCCACCACCTCATTTTCCAGATAGAGAAACCAAAATCCAGACAGCAGAAGTAACTTGCCCAAAGTCACAGAGCTGGTGAGTGGCAGCAAAGGAAGGAGTGTCTGTATTTCCCACTGGCAATCCTGTGCCTCTCTTGCTATCATTCGGCCTTCCCAGAAAAGCCCCTCAGGCAGTAGAAAGATTTTCCTCTTGATGGGGCTTCCTAAGCAAATGCTTTTTTGCCCTCTGGGTCAGTCTGACCCCATCAGTCCTGTCTGGAAAAGAACCATGACAATGAACTAGACATTGTTTCTCAGCAAGACCAGGAGTGTTCATGGCATATTAAGCAGAGATCATTTCTTAAAGGACAGAGTCACGATAACAAATCCACCTTAAAATAAACCTCAAGTCAGATTACCAATTAACACCTAAGTGTATTTAAGCAGAAATAAGTTTAATTGTCTAATTAATTTTTCACCAATTAAGTCCATTTTTATATGTTGCATTTTACACTGCCTTGGCAATGAAAGTAATTGGATCCCTTTATAACCATTTTCCACTTCCTCGTTTGCTAAGTAGTTCAGGGCTGTAGTCTATAGAAGATATAAATCACCCCAAACTGGCCACATTGCAACTTTATCAAGTTCGTAAAATACTTTTACTTGGGGGGCAGGAGGTGGGCAGTAGCCACATGGCCAGGTAGAAAGGTTGTCTGTGGGTGGCAGCCTCTAAGATGGTCCCCAGAGATCTCTGCCTTCTGGCATTCACACCCTCTTGAAGTCCCCTCCCTTGAGTGTGGGCTGGGCCTAATGACTCACTTCTAAGGAGCAGAATACAGCAAAATTGATGGGCTGTTCCTTCCCAGGTGGGTCATAAAAAGAGTCCATCTTGGTTACTCGTTCTCACTCATTTTCTCCCTGTCTTCCCCCACCTTCTTCCCTCTCTCTTTTAATCTCTAATATCACTCAGCCCATGGGCAAAGCTATGTCTCGAGCAGCCCTAGAGAGAAGCCCACATGCAAAGGAACTGAAGTTTCCTGCCCAAATGGAACCTGCCCCAGTCAAGCTTTCAGAGACCACAGCCCCAGCTGCGCCACTTCCGGATTGCCGACCTTCATTCGCTGTGTGACATAATAAATATTTACTGCTTTCAGCTGGTACATTTGGGGATAATTCATTATGCAGCAATAATGGGGAGACCTGAGTATGAGCCCTGACTTTTCTACTTCCTTGCAAAATCACTTTGTATGAGTCCCTCAACCTCTCTTAATTTTTTCTGTTTCCTCTTCTGTAAAATGGGGATAATAACCATTATCTACCCCCACGGAGTTGCTGTGGCATTCAACGGGAACTAGCTTTAAAAGATCATTAGGCATTTTTATCTACACGCCCTCACTTTCTTTCATATTTCAAAAGGAAGGAAGAATGTGAAAGTATCCAGTAAATTGGAACATCATACCAGTATTATTAGAGCCAATTTATTTTATGATTTATTAAAATATTGTTTAACCAAACATCAATCTTGGAGCAACCTTAAATAAACCATATGTCTTTAAGAACTGATGGGTTTTAATTAGTTTCTTAATTAGCATGTGAGACGTTTGCAAACCTGTTAGTTTTGCTATCAAAATCAGAAGAAGTTTTATATGATTCTCACATGAGGAGCCAGGGCCCAGGCCCTCAGGACCGTCAAGTTCATGTGGCCCAAGCACGACTCTCTGTGACAACCCCCTTCTCGTGTGGGCCTCGCCTCATTAACGACACCACCATCCTCCTGCTTGCCAATTTGGGAACCTCCAAGTCATCCCCCCAGAATGCTTTCCTCTACTCTTTACCCCCACGTCTTGTCACCAAATCTTGCAATTCTGATGCAGAGACATTGCTTCCCTGCCACTGTTTCCGTTCGGATTCATCGCTTTCCCATTTAATCATTAATCACATATCTATTGACAGTGCATGATGCTTCAGAAGTTGCACTCTGCACGGCAATCCTGCAGTTAATCATACTAACAGGCCCCTATCTTCCAAGCTAGCACACTGCCTCATTCAGCCTTGCAAAATTCAGCTAAACTGTTATAGATGGAGGGTTAAGAGTAGGCTGCCTCCGGCGAGATCTTACCTTTTCCATTTACTGTGTGCCCTTGGACAAGTTACTTAACCTTCTCCATGTTTTGGTTTTCTCACCTGCAAAAGAGGGATGATGACAGCACCTACCTCGTAAGGATTAAGAGAGTGAAAATATTTTCAAATACTTAAAACAGTGTCTGGCAATCAAAAAATGTTGGCTATTATTATTTATGGTCCATATCCTATTTTCTCTCTATAGGCGAAACCAGCCTTTCCAGAGCTACCCAACTCTTGTTCCTAAAGCACCATTTGGCCATGTCATTCCCCTAACAAATGTCACTGACATACACCTACCTTAGCATGCCCCCTCTGTCTCCAGCCCATCTCTCTGGCCCTCTACCCCTCCCCACTCTATTCCCAACACTGCTGCCCTACTGAATGGCCCACCATTCCCAAAACATGCCACTCCGAGCCTAACTTTGTGTCTTTGTGACAAGACAAACAAGGTATAGCAGAGAAGACACAGACTTGTTCAAGTGGTGGCAAAAGACAGAGCCCAAGGTGGCGGCTGGACACAACCATCTTTCTTTCATGCTCTGTAAGGAATGGCTACTGCAAAAGACCAAACAGGGCCAGGACTTAACCACTTCTCAGTGGCAGTGGGTAGTACAGGTCTTAAAATGGATGAAGATGTTGAGCTACCAAGAAATACCAGATGAGAAGAAAAGGAATTTGACCTTGTTCTTACCTTCCCTGGAAGCATAGAAATTCCCTCATCAGAGGAAAGAGAAGAAAAAGAAAGGAAGGAAGAGTGAGCTTGGGCTTTAGAGTAAATGAGACTTGTGTCCAGATCCCAGCTTTACACCCAGCTAAACAAGCCCTGTAACCTCAGTTTCTCTGGCTGGAAGATGGGATAAGAACAGTTACTTCGTGGAGATGGCATGAGGATGAATGAGAAAACTCATGTGACGGTACCCAGCACACCATGGGCCCTAGATAAAAAGCTGCCTTCCCATTTCGTCATGCTCTGTTGTCTATGCCCATGACGTCTCCCTGCTCACCCCACCTCGTCTCCCTGGTGAACTCCTAGTCAACCCTCCAGTCCCAGTTCAAAGTCACCTCCCAGAGGAGACTTTCCTGGCTTTCTCCGTCATAGTTTGTCACTCCTGCCACTGTCTCCTCTTGGACTAGGAACTCCTCCAGAGTAGGAATCACAACTTAAACAACCCTTGGATCCTCAGAGACTGGCATCAGTGAAAAACAAATGTCTGTTGGGTAGTGTTCTATGATTTCTTTGTGAAAATGAAGGATTCTCAGGTGCTTTAGAATATTTTTATTATAGCACTATTTGTAATCGTGAAAATTTGAAAGCAACATAAATGTCTAATAATTAGGGGTTAAGTAAATTATGGTTTATCCTCATAATGTAGTGGTTCACTGCCATTAAAATCATCTTGCAGAAACGTGCTGTTGGCAGTTTTTTTTAGTTCTCAATATACATTGTAAAGGAAAGAAGCAGGTTTCAAAACAGTACTATGTACAGAATGATCCTGTTTTGTGATAAAAATATAAATGTTTATGTATGCATAAAAAGGTCTGGAAGGACCCAGTGGTTGTCTCTGGGTGGGTGGAATTTGCATGTTTCTTTTCCTTCCTTATGCTTATACGTATTTTGCAATTTTTCTATAATGAGCATAAATTACTTTTGTAGTAAGAAAAAAAAATTTTTAACTACCAAAAATTGTTTTTCTGATTGCAATGCATTTTCATTGTAGAAAATTTGGAAAGTATGAAAACTATAAAAAATAAAAGATAATTATGCATGTTGTTCTACCTAGAGAGTCTGTTAACATTTTGGTGTAATTCTTTCTAGTCTTTTTTTTAAAATGCATGTATGAATTTTTAAAACTACTGAGATCACACTGATCTATAGTTTAATATCCTGTAATTTTTTATTACACTGTGAATATTTTCAAAAGTTATTACAAATTCTAACTATTAGATGTCTCACAATGGGCTAGAAAAATCAGCTCTCTTAAGGGGAAAAAAAACAGAAGAAACAAAAAGGGTTAATGGCCTCCCAAGCACAGCACAAGGCATTTTAAAGACTTTCCTGGGCCCTAGAGAGGCCTTATATTGTATAAAACACTTTAAAATATTCCATATTAGCAATTTTAACTGTAAATTTTTTGAAAGGGCTTTTTATAATTTTGCTATTGAATTTGGCTAAACATACTCATTTAATTTACAACTGGCAAACAACTCACTTAATGTATGATTGGCTATAATTTCTCAGTAATTATTGTGCATATTTGGGAACTCTTGAAAATTGAGAAAAATCCAACCAACAAATTGTTTTCAAATATAAAGAAATACTAAATTTAACCATTAATGAAGCTAACACGATGTTGCATGGTATAGTTTTTTTTTGAATTAAACATTTCTTGATTTTACAGTTTTCATAGTTTGGAACCAATAACTTTTTTCAGATCTCCAACTTTTTCCTTAAGCTCTTGAAAAGTACCAAGGCCTTGTATTCTGTGCCTACCTTGACTCATGGAGGAAAACATCCTGCTTGAGCCCCTTCAGCTATTGAGCAGTCAGCAGAAAACACCAGAAACTTCCAGCAAGGGTAGGAGCCTCCGCAAAGGCCAGCAATGGGGGAAGCCAATTTATTCAGCACAGTTGGTGTTTCTGTGCCAACCTCCAAATAGAAAGTGGGAAGGTTTGGACAGGGGATTCCTGCTCCAGAAAGTTTTTGCTTCTCAAGTATAGTAAGTAAAACTGGCGGAAGGAAGGAGGGGGAGGCGGAAAAGAAAAAACAGGAAGGAGAAAGGAGAGAGAGGGAAAAAGAAGGAAGGAGGGAGGAAGGCAGGCTACCATTCATCAGTTGCTTATTATATACCATGCACTAAGCTTAGAGCTTTACATACTATAGCTCATTCAACACTCACAACAACCTTATGAGGAGGGACTGTTGTCACTCCCATTTTACAGATAAGACTCCTGAGGCTCAGAAAAGTTAAGTGACTGGCCCAAGGTCACACAGCTAGAAAGTGAGAGGTGGCCCAAGGCTGTCCCACTCCAGGGCCTCTATATTCACCCATATATTATATGGCCTCCCCAAACATGCTTACCCTGTCTATTTTTCCTCCTAGTCCCAGAAGGACAGAATTTGAAGTTGGAAGAGCTCGTGCTTGAGATCAGCTCGTGCTCCTAGCCTCTACCTTTCCCATACTGCAGCTCGCTCTCAAGCAAGGTCTCTGTCCCCTGTCTGCATCCTGCTGACCATGCACGCCTGCCCTGTCTCACATCTTCACATCCCTGGGGGCCACGTGCCTGGCCCAGAAAATGTGCTCCGTAGCTGTTTACTGAATTAATGAATTAAATAAATCTCTCATTTTGCTGAGAAGGAAGGCCAGGGAAGGAAATTTGGGGACCACACAATGGGGGTAACTTGCCCGAGGTCACCAGCAAGGTAGTAATGACAGACTCTGGATTAGGATCCTGGCCAATGCTTCTTGCACTGTTGTAGCTGAATTTTTACAGGGCTTTTCACTTTATACGATCTCATTTCATTCTCATAACAATCATGTGATTATTAGCATATGTCACCAAATCTAAGACCATCAATGAGACATACCACTATTTTATGCAACAATAAGAAAGAAAAAAAACACTGCCGAGTATCCTTATGAAACACCATCAATCCTAAGATGCATCCATACCACGTGAAAAAAAATGTGTGGTATTATCCACATTTTATAGATAAGAGATCAGTGGCCCAGAGGGATGAAGTGGCATGTCCTAGTCATATAGCTATGAAGGGAGAGACACTTGTGATTCAAACTAGTCCTGGGCTCTCTCTACAACAGCACTTGAAGGCACTGTGATTTGATGGCTTGCTTTTTCATTATTATTATTGTTTGCTATTAAAACGAGAAGCCCACTGGATTATAAACACTATGTCTGTCCGGGTGTAGTGGCTCACACCTGTAATTCCAGCACTTTGGGAGGCCCAGGCGAGAGGATCACTTGAGGCCAGGAGTTTGGGACTAGCCTGGGCAAGCTCATGAGACCCCATCACTGCAAAAAAAATTTGAAAATTAGCCAGGGCTGGGCTTGTGGCTCATGCCTGTAATCCTAGCACTTACAGGGAGCTATGATGGGAGTGATGTCACACTGAGGCACCTCAGAAGCCTGAAAATACACAGGTCAGGCCTGAGATAGAAGCCCACCTACCGAGGACGTTTTTGTGTTGCTGACAAGGGGTGGGGCATGTAAAAGGTGAGTGCAGAATGAGCAAGGTGGGAGGCCGTGTAACTCAGAATGGACCTGGAGGCAGACAGATGGGTTGAAATCTGGGCTTTGCCAGCTACTAGCTGTGTGATTTCATGGGAGTATTTTAACTCTCTGAGTCTGTTTCCTTGTGGGTAAAATGTGGATAATGCAATACTATTTATCTCATGGGATTGTGTGAGAATTAAATGAGAAAGTGAAAGTAAAGAGCTTGGACCGTGTAAACAATCAATCACAGCTAAAGCCAGGTAGAGGAAGAATGTCTTTCTTAAGTCATTGCAAACAGAACCAAACTGGTTGGATGCTGGGAGGTTTCATGCTCCCAAACCGTCAGCCCTAGACTGGTCATAAAAGCAGGCTGTCCTGCAGCAGAAGGCACCCACTACCCCCATCACTAGTAGCTTTTTAAGGATCAAATACACAAAATAAGAAATGAGAGATAGGAAACAACCATCACAATGAGCTAATTAATAGAATCATAAACATTTACCTCAGTCAACCCAGGGAAACATGTTTAAAACTGGATAGAGTAGATGATTTTCTAGGAAAATAGAAAATATTACAACTAATTCCAGAAGTTTTTTTTTTTTTTTTAAAAAAACCACACACACAAAAAAAGAAACATACCAAATACTGTAGAATAAATTGAGAATGTTTTCAAAGAGCTATACCCCAAAAAAGTGTCAGGTCCAGATGGTTTCATGGGTGAATTCTACCTGCTATTTAAATTGTTCCAGAGCAAAGAGAAAGCAGGAAAATTTCCAAATTCTTTTTATGAAGCCAGCATAACACTGTATGAAACCTAACAAAGAGAGCACAGCAGAAGAAAGACTCAGAAAGTAACACAGGAAGCTGCCTCTCTGCAAAGGCTGTAAATGCTGGAAGCATTTCCCAGGGTTAAGAGGGAAATGAGGATTTCCACTCACACCACTAACAATGTTAAATGTAACATTGTTCTGGAAGTGCCGGCCCATACTTTATACAACAGAAACAAGAAGTAGGAAAACAAGAAAGAAGAAAGCCATATTTTCCTTTTTAGATTATATGACTATATAAATGTCTAACTCAAGACAATTCACTCAGGAATTATCAATAAAATAATTCACTATCAAGTATCAATAAAATAAGATGGTTATATGACTGATATACAGAGTTAATAGCTTTCTTACATGCAATCAGCAAACAGAATATGGTTCCATTCGTAAGAGCATCAACACAAAACACAATGGTTACAAGTGTGCTACATCTTTAAGAAGAATGACTCAGAATGCTGCTGAGGGTCTTAACAGTCAGAATAAATGTAAAGATGTATTTTGATTTTGAACAGGAAGATGTACTATAGTAAGGATGTCAGTTTTCACAAATCATGATATTTATAATGACTCCAATTTTTAAAACATACTAAAAGAATTGCTTTTGGAACCAGATGGATTGAATCTAAAGTTCACATGGAAAAATAAGCATGCATACAAGGATAACCAGGAAAAAATTCTGGGGGCGGGTGTGGGGGGCGTGGGGAGACAGTGAGGATAGACTCCTTACCAGACGTTGAAAAATTATACGATTTCTTAGATATGACATCAAAACCACAAATAACAGAAGAAAAAGTAGATAAATTGGACTTCATCAAAATTAAAAACTCTTGGCCAGGCAAGGTGGCTCACGCCTGTAATCCTAGCACTCTGGGAGGCCGAGGCGGGCAGATCGTTCTAGGTCAGGAGTTCGAAACCAGCCTGAGCAAGAGCGAGACCCCGTCTCTACTAAAAATAGAAAGAAATTAATTGGCCAACTAATATATATATATACACAAAAAAAAAAAAAATTAGCCAGGCATGGTGGCGCATGCCTGTAGTCTCACCCACTCAGAGGCTGAGGCAGGAGGATCGCTTGAGCCCAGGAGTTTGAGGTTGCTGTGAGCTAGGCTGACGCCACGGCACTCACTCTAGCCTGGGCAACAAAGCGAGACTCTGTCTCAAAAAACAAAATTAAAAACTCTTGTGCATCAAAGGACACCAATCAAGAAAGTGAAAACACAAACACAAAATGGGAGAAAATATTTGACAAGCCATATATCTGATACAGGGTTGCTGTTGAGAATATCTAAAGAACGCTTACATCTCAGCAATGGAAAGACAACCTTCTTTTTAAATGGGCAAAGAGTTTGAATAGATTTTTATCCAAACAAGGTATGCAAATGGCCAATAAGCACAGAAAAAATTGCTTCACATCATTAGTCATTAGGGAAATGCCAATCAAAACTTCAATGAGGGAGCCAGACGCAGTGGCTCACACCTGTAATCCCAGCACTTCAAGATGCTGAGGCAGGGGGATCACTTGAGGTCAGGAGTTTAAAGTCAGCCTGGGCAACATAATAGAGACCCTGTCTCTGCAAAAAACTTTTTTTTTTTCTTGAGACAGAGTCTCACTGTATTGCCCAGGCTAGAGTGCCATGGCGTCAGCCTAGCTCACAGCAACCTCAATCTCCTGGGCTCAAGCAATCCTGCTGCCTCAGCCTCCCGAGCAGCTGGGACTAGAGGCACATGCCACCATGCCCGGCTAATTTTTTTCTATTTTTAGTTGTTTGGCTAATTTCTTTCTATTTATAGTAGAGACAGGGTCTCACCCTTGCTCAGGCTGGTCTCAAACTCCTGAGCTCAAGCAATCCTCCCACCTCAGCCTCCCCGAGTGCTAGGATTACAGGCATGAGCCACAGCGCCTGGCCTCTACAAAAAATTTTTAGAAAATTTTGTAGCCAGGTGTGGTGGTACATGCCTGTAGTCCCAGCTACTCAGAAGGCTGAGGCAGGAGGATTACTTGAGCACAAAAGTTTGAAGCTGCAGCGAGCTATGATCACACACTCCAGCCTGGGCCACAGAGCAAGACCCTTTCTCAAAAATATATAAATGAATAAATAGATATAAAATTAACAAAAAACTACAATGAGGTATGACTTCATACCTACAAGGCTATAATCAAAAAGATACTAACAAGTGTTGTCAAACATATGGAGAAATTGCAACCTCATGCATTGCTATCAAGATAGCTCACACCTGTAGGCTCAGCTAATTAGGAGGCTGAAGCCAGAGGATCACTTGAACCCAGGAGTCCAGCCTGGGCGACAAAGTAAGACACCCCTTCTCCCTTGTCTCTATAAAAAAATATATATGTGTGTGTGTGTGTGTATATATATATATATATATGTATATCTATCTATATATATATATAACAGTGTAGCCACTTTGGAAAACAGTCTGGCAGTTATCTTCAAAATTTTAATCATAGAGGTATTAAATGACCCAGCAATTCCACTCATATGTGTGCGTATATATACATACATATAATGTATACCCAAAGGAATTGAAAACATACAGTCCACACAAAAATTTGTGCATTAATGTTCAATAACAATATGAATCACAATAGCCAAAAAGTGGAAACAACCCAAATGTCCATCGGATGATGGACAAGCAAAATGTGGTGTCACTATACAATGGAAAATTCTACAGCAATAAACAGGAACAAAGTGTTGATGCATGCTACAACTTGGATGAACCCTGAAAGTATTATGCTAAGTGAAAGAAGCCAGTCACAAAAAGCCACATATTGGCCGGGCTCGGTGGCTCAAGCCTGTAATCCTAGCTCTCTGGGAGGCCGAGGTGGGCGGATCGTTTGAGCTCAGGAGTTTGAGACCAGCCTGAGCAAGAGCGAGACCCCATCTCTACTATAAATAGAAAGAAATTAATTGGCCAATTAATATATATCGAAAAAATTAGCCAGGCATGGTGGCGCATGCCTGTAGTCCCAGCTACTCGGGAGGCTGAGGCAGGAGGATTGCTTGAGCCCAGGAGTTTGAGGTTGCTGTGAGCTAGGCTGACGCCACGGCACTCACTCTAGCCTGGGCAATAAAGTGAGACTCTGTCTCAAAAAAAAAAAAAAAAAAAAGCCACATATTGCATGATTCTACTTATATCCAATGTCCAGAATAAGCAAATCCATAGAAACTAAAGTAGAATAGTTGTTGCCAGGGGCTGTGGGCAGGAGGGAACAGGGAGTGACCGCTAATGGGTACAGGGTTTCTTTGTGAAGTGATGAAAACATGAAATTAGATAGTAATAATGGATCCACAACTCTGTGAATATGCTAAAAAACACTAAATTGTATATAGTAAAAGGGGTGAATTTTATAGTATGTGAATTATATCGCAATAAACTTTCATTTTTAAATACATATACACAATAAAACTTCGGTAAACAAAACAGCACAGAAGACAAGAATAGATACAATTACAACCAGAATTTTGTATATAACAAAGGTGGCATTTCAAACAAAAGGAAAGACGGATTATTCTGAAAATGATACTGGAACATTTCTTGATGGGTTAACAGTGGGGGGAAAGACGTCACTTGGAAACTTACCTTGTTCCTTTCACCTACATATATGCAGATTTATCAAAGACTTTTATAATAAAACTATAAAATGCTAGAATAAAACTGGTGAATTTTGTAAATCTCAGAGTGGGAAAGGCAAAACATGAAGACCCCGAACAAAACAAAAAATGCGTAAATTTGACGTATATAAATGTTGTGAATCGCTTCATGGAAAAACTCAAAAGATAAATAATAAACTCAATAAAATATTTGTAAAAATATGACCCAAATTTCTAACTTCATTATTATGTAAAAATCTTGTATGTGTCCCTAAGAAAAAGCAAACCAAGAGAAAAATAAACACAAACAGATCACTTATAGAAATAAAAATATAAATACGAAAAGATATCCAACTTCACTCATAATTAATGTACATTAAAACAACTAGATATCATTTTTTATCTATTAGATTGAGCAAGATGAAAAATTTTGTGAAAATACTGCATATTCAAAGGTGTAAATAAAACCAGCACAGTTGAAAACTTAGGTCAACACAAAAACCTGCACGGGGATGTTTATAGCAGCTGTATTCATAATTGCCAAATCTTGGAAGCAACCAAGATGTCCTTCAGTAGATGACTGGATAAACAAACTATGGTAAATTGAGACAACGGCATATTACTCAGTGCTAAGAAGCAATGAGCTATCAAGTCACAAAAAGACATGGGAGACCTTTAAACGTATATTAATCAGTGAAAGAAGCCAACCTGAAAAAGCTACATTCTGTATGATTCCAACTAAATGACATTCTGGGAAAGGCAAAAGTACGAAGACAGTAAACATATCAGTGTTTGTCAGGGATTGGGGTGCAGGAAGAGGGAGGAATAAGTACGTGGAACACAAGGCATTTTTAGGACAGTGAAATTATTCTGTATGATACTGTAATGATAGATACATGTCATCAAACATTTGTCAAAACCCGTAGAATGGAGGCTGAGGCGGGCGGATTGCTCGAGGTCAGGAGTTCGAAACCAGCCTGAGCAAGAGCGAGACCCCATCTCTACTAGAAATAGAAAGAAATTAATTGGCCAACTAATATATATAGAAAAAAATTAGCCAGGCATGGCGGCGCATGCCTGTAGTCCCAGCTACTCAGGAGGTGAGGCAGGAGGATTGCTTGAGCCCAGGAGTTTGAGGTTGCTGTGAGCTAGGCTGACGCCATGGCACTCACTCTAGCCTGGGCAACAAAGCAAGACTCTGTCTCAAAAAAAAAAAAAAAAAAAAAAAAAAAACCCCGTAGAATGTATAATACCAAGAGTGATCCTTAATGTAAGCTATGGACTTCTGTTAATAATAACATATCAACATTGGTTCATCAATTGTAGCAAATGTACCACACTAACAAAAAATACAAATAGTTGAGGAAGCTATAGGGAAAGGAAGGGAAGTATGTGGGAACTCTACTTTCTGATCAATTTTTCTGTTAACCTAAAATTGCTCTAAAAAAATAAAGGCTGTTAATCAACAATGACAATGAAAAAAAGGATTAATACACTGGTGGTAGGTGTGTAAATTGGTACAATCCCATCCCATTGCAGCAAAATTTGACAATACCTACCAAAAAAATTAAAACACACTTTTTTTTTGCCCAGACAGTCCACTTCTTAGAATTTATGTGACATATATATTCACAGGTAGAAACAACATGTATACAAATATATTCATCAGCTCTGTTGCAAAAGCAAAAGACAAGAAATAAACTTGTGGTAGGCAAAATAATAGCCCCCCAAAATGTCCATATCCTAGCCCCTGGAACCTGTGAATGTGCCATGTTACATGGGAATTAAGGTTGCTAAACAGATGATTTTAAAATAGGGAGAGTGTTCTGTTATCCAGGTGGGCCCAATGTCATCACAAGGATCCTTAAAAGTAGAAGAGGCAGAAAAGGAGGGTTAGTGTGATGTAATTTGAGGAAAAACTCAAACTACTGTTGCCGACTTTGAAGGTGCAGGAAGCGGCTGCAAGCCAAGGAATGCAGGTGTCTTCCAGAAACCAGAAAGGGGAGGAGAAACAAGGAAAAATTCAACCTACTGTTGCTGACTTTGAAGGTGGAGGAAGCGGCTGCAAGCCAAGGAATGTAGGTGTCTTCCAGCAGCCGGAAAGGGAAGGGAAAACGATCTCCCCCTAGAGTCTCCAGAAGGGAATGCAGTCCTACCAACATCTTTATTTTAGCTCAGCAAGTCTCATTTTGGACTTGTGAACTACAGAACTGGAAAATAATAGATTTGTGGGGGGGTTTTTTGTTGTTGTTTTTCTTTTTGAGACTGAGTCTCGCTTTGTTGCCCAGGCTACAGTGAGTGCCATGGCGTCAGCCCAGCTCACAGCAACCTCAAACTCCTGGGCTCAAGCAATCCTCCTGCCTCAGCCTCCCAAGTAGCTGGGACTACAGGCATGCGCCACCATGCCCAGCTAATTTTTTTTCTATATATATTAGTTGGCCAATTAATTTCCTTCTATTTATAGTAGAGATGGGGTCTCACTCTTGCTCAGGCTGGTTTCAAACTCCTGACCTCAAGCAATCCGCCCGCCTCGGCCTCCCAGAGTGCTAGGATTACAGGCGTGAGCCACCTCGCCCAACCTGATTTGTGTTGTTTTAAGCCACTAAATTCATGGCAATTTGTTACAGCTGACACAGAAAACTAATAAAAACCTAAATATCCATGTGTAGAGAACTTCTAAATAAATGCAGCATAATACTAGGCAGCCCCAAAAGGAATAAGGTAGCTCTATATATACTGATATGGAATTAGTTCCAAAGATACTTTAAGTGGAAAAAGAAAGCAAAGTATAAGAAGAGCATATATAGCATATTATCTGTATAAAAAGGATGCACAGTTTAAAAATCCACGTAGGTCCTTATATACGCATAGAATAACCCGGGGAAGATTCACCAGAACCTGGTAACATTTTTGGCCACCAGGGGAAGAGAAATGGGTGACAAGGCTTCCCATGGGACAGATGCTCATTTTTCACAGAATCCACTTTTATGCTGTTGTGTTTTTTGTTTCTGGTTCTGTTATTGGTTTATCATGTACAAGTATTGCTTTAAGAATAAAGAAAGACCACAAAAAAAAAATGTTAAGTAAAGGGAGGGCACTGTGCTCAGCCTTAGATGAGTTTTTAGTGTTTAAATGTATTTAACAATTACTGACCGAGCCCCTTCCATATGTGGCACACTGTCACATGACTTTCATGTTTAATCTTCCCAATAGTTGGTAGTAAGTTGTTAATGCCAACTTCCTGATGGATTGGTATTATTATTATTTCTACCTATAGTTGAGGCACTGAGGCTCAGAGAAGTTGAGTGACCACATTGCACAGCTAGTAAGTTTCACAGCTGGATTTTATTTTTTTCTTTTCTTTCCTTTTCTTTTCTTTTCTTTATTCATTTATTGAGACAGAATTTCACTTTGTTGCCCAGGCTAGAGTGAGTGCCATGGCGTCAGCCTAGCTCACAGCAACCTCAAATTCCTGGGCTCAAGTGATCCTTCTGCCTCAGCCTCCCGAGTAGCTGGGACTACAGGTATGTGCCACCATGCCCGGCTAATTTTTTCGATATATATTAGTTGGCCAATTAATTTCTTTCTATTTATAGTAGAGATGGGGTCTCGCTCTTGCTCAGGCTGGTTTCGAACTCCTGACCTCGAGGAATCCGCCTGCCTCGGCCTCCCAGAGTGCTAGGATTACAGGCGTGAGCCACCGCGCCCGGCCCCACAGCTGGATTTTAAAGGCTGGTCTCTGGTTCCAGGGTTCTGTCCCTCAACACGGCCACAACGCATAGTTGCTGGTTCCAATGACTGCAGTAGGGGTCAGCTTACTAAGAGGCCAGTACATGGAGTTGTCAAACAGCCGTCTCCACTGCTTTTCCGGACCCTCTGGTAGGTCTCTGAGTTGAGGAGAAGGTCAGCTTCCAGAGGGACTTTCTGGGTTCAGCCCATCTTCTCCTATTACATCTCTTCGCAAAGTTCCTGTTGGCCCTTCTGGGGAGAAGCGGCTGCCAGCGGTCACTGTGGCTAATTGTTCTCTCCGGTGGGCTCACGTAGCAGCGGTCCCAGTGCAGCCACCTGCTTTCCTCATGCAGAGATGAAACCCTAGAGATGACAGGCCTCTGCATAGTATTACATCTTGATCAAATCGGGCTGCCCCGAGATTTATCACTCCTGCAAAAACCAGGCCGCAGATGAAGGGGGTTTGTGCACAGAATGAGGACTTCTCTCTTGGGCTTTCCCCCTGTCTGCCGGTAACTTACAACTCTGGGCGAACAAATCCACCTTGCTGGGCCTCACTTTCAGGCAAAATAGAGATCAGATTCCTGTGTTATAAGGACAGATGTTGCCGGTCCCTTTACCTTTGAGGAGCTCTGATTAAATAGACCCAAACTGCCTTTCATGTCGAGGATCTCAAAGCATTTTTAAATGAGTAATTAATGAATTTCAACCTCCAGAAAAAGCAAGAATTATTATCTTCATTTTATAAGTAGATCAAAGGTCACACAATCAATGGCAGATGTAGGAAACAGATGTAAGAATTCCGCTTTTGTCCCCAGCTGCCGCCGCTAAATCCCACCTCTGGTATCACTGACAGACCTCCTTTCTGCTCTCTGACTTTTGGCCAAAGACTTGGAATTGGTCTTTATATGTTTCCACTTAAAGGTTTGAATTCTATGTATGGGTCATATGCCTTTGATATGTCTGGGATTTATAAAAGAAAAGGAGAAGAATGATATTTGATGCTTTTCAGAGATCACGTTGGGACTGAGCCTTAAATTGTGGGTCAAATACCAATAAAGGAAAAAAACCGGTCACCAGATCTTTAGGAGGTTCACTTTTATTCTCTCTCCGAAGGAACTTTGTCTGTTAAAATTAAGCAGAGTGTATCTTTAGTCACCAAAATGATTGTTCTAAGAATATCGAAAGTCACCGCCTACTGAGCACCAACTATGTGCTAAGCACAGCTCTATTTATGCATACATTTTATCACATGGTTCCCACAAACACCCTAGGAGGTGTTTATTGTTCATTCATTGTATGGATAATATAACTGGACTCAGAGACAGATGGGTTGAGGAGAATGTTGCAGGGGTGGGGGGTGGGGAGAGAGAAAGCTCAAAGGAAATTATTCATTCAAAAGTATTGGGCCAGGCAGGAAGGCTCACACCTGTAATCCTAGCACTTTGGGAGGCCAAGGCTGGAGGATCACTTGAGGTCAGGAGTTCAAGACCAGCCTGAGCAAGAGTGAGACCCAGTCTCTAAAATTAGAAAATTAGCCAGGAGTGGTGGCTGGCATGTGCCTGTAGTCCCAGCTACTCAGGAGGCTGAGGCAGGAGGATCGCTTGAGCCCAGGAGTTTGAGGTTGCAGTGAGCTATGATGACACCACTGCACTCTAACCCGGCAACAGAGTGAGACTTCATCTTAAAATAAAATAAAATAATTCTCGGATATATACATTGTGCCAAAGGTATAGTGTTGTGATAGGTGATAGAAAAAAAAATCTTCAGGTTCCTGCTCCCAAGGCATTGATAGCCTTGTGGGACATTGAGGGTGACAGCTGAAGAGACAAGTATAAAAAGTCATGATAATTATGTCAATTCAGTTCAGTCCAGAAGTATCTATTGAGTTCCTGGCATGTGTTAGACAGTGCACTAGTTTCAGAGGATGGTTCCTCTTCTAGTAGGGAAGTCAGACATTAATCAAATAATCACACAGATTTAAAATCCTGATTGAGGCCGGGCGCGGTGGCTCACGCCTGTAATCCTAGCTCTCTGGGAGGCCGAGGTGGGCGGATCATTTGAGCTCAGGAGTTCGAGACCAGCCTGAGCAAGAGCGAGACCCCATCTCTACTAGAAATAGAAAGAAATTAATTGGCCAACTAATATATATCGAAAAAATTAGCCGGGCATGGTGGCACATACCTGTAGTCCCAGCTACTCGGGAGGCTGAGGCAGCAGGATTGCTTGAGCCCAGGAGTTTGAGGTTGCTGTGAGCTAGGCTGACGCCACGGCACTCACTCTAGCCTGGGCAATAAAGTGAGACTCTGTCTC